>JAEIFV010000971.1:0-114541 GCA_018904265.1 Lordiphosa collinella | reverse complement strand
AGCAAAGCGAGATCAATAAAAGCAGATGCGGGCCCTGGTTACGCAAGGTCATTTCTCACCACTCTCCAAGGCGGCCATTGACCCCCAAAGAGGTCACGAAGATAACTTTCCGCCCCAATCAGGCCAATCTTCATGAATTTGTTTGCCTTTTAAATGTGAATGACTCCATTTTGGCACCATAAAGTTACAACTTGCCAGAGTCGCGCACTTAAGGAGAAGGGCTCGAAACACACAACTCGACCGAACGCCCAACTCGGCTGAATATGCCGAGAACGTTTGAACTTTTTGTCATGTCCATACCGGACCGGAACTGTCTTGGATTCCTTGCACAACCATTGACTTCTGAAGGCTTACAAAAGGGGTTTATTTTTAAGTACAATTTATATTTCATTTGTTTTCTATATTAAATACATGTAATATTTTGGATGTGTTAAGCACCAAATGGGGGTGGAATCAAGCAAACTCCATATAATGTCTATATAAATATAATACAGATTTCTTTGAATTAATAATAGCGGTTTCCGTTTTGTAATGTTTTTGTTCTCCCTTATTGCTACAAATGCAGATTCCCACGACATGTTTAAGTCAGAAGGTTTAACTGTATCATGCCTGATTTTGCATAAATAGAGCACAAAAAAAAATTACAAAAACTTATTAAGGCTGACTTCGAGAAAACAAGAAAGGTCAACATACCGATCGTGACCACATTCATCTTAAAATCCTTTATCCATTGCAAAATTGACTCCAAGTATACTTTTATATCTTCTGGTGGCGATGTCTGCTTTGTGAAACCATTTTTGAGTCTGGTTTCCTTATCCGATTTTGGATCTGCTGTGAAGCTTTATCCAGAACTTTTTGTTTTTAGAACTAACTCTATATTAAATGCTGCTCATATGGTTGCAAAAAAATTTTGAAGTGGTCCTCATTGGTAAGCCGGAATGGTAAATTTTTCACAGCCACCAGACCAATGCAGTGTTTTAGAAGTTGATTTTCGTCATGCATATATTTCCATTGACTTCACTTTTTGGGCATTGGTTTTGCCACAGAATTCTCCGTCACTAAAATCAATTCTTTTACTGATTTAGTTTTATGCATTTCAATCCCATGAACCAATTTTTAGTGACTTTTCATGTTTATATTTTTTTTTCTTTTAAGCTTACTTTTCCACTAGATAAACAGTGATTTTCCATCGTCAATTTTAAAATGTTTTCGATATTATTCATTCTTAAAATATTCTCAGTGCACTCAGTTCAAAAATAGACTAACAGATTACTGGCACAACACATTTATATACTCCGAAAAAAAAAATGGCGTAAAAATTTTGAGCTGTAAACAGAAAGACTTGATGGGTATTTCCACAGAAAAGTTCACCGAGACAAAACAAATTATTATTTTTCATAGGAAAAAATTAAAATAGACTAACGTAAGCAATCTTATAAATATAATCCATATTTAGATTTTTCCAAAAACAATTTGCTCTAGCTAATTTTCTCATTTAGGTGCATTTTTGCACTTTCTTTTTTTTAATGTCCTCTAGATTGGATTGAATTTTGTCTAAAACCGTCAGTTAAACTCTTTTGACCGATAAAGGGTATCAGTTTTTCTGTATCTACTTTGGGGGTGGATTTCACAAATTGGAAAATTTTTGACCGTATCTTACCTACATCTGTCAAAACAGAGAGAAATTAAGCCCCGGCCTCGGTTAAAATAAATCTCTGATATTTTCCGATCTTGGTGGTGGAATTTTAAAATTTAAAGCTTACAAACCCAATTGATAAAAATCGTTTCAAAACTGAGAGTTGCACACATTTTGGGACATTTTTCTGTAATTCTACAACCATTCCTCAAATTTTATTTCACAATCGGATGAACGCCATAAATTTTCAAATTTTCTGTACCCCATTTGCTTCCATTTCTTCAACGAAACCTTCAGGCAGCGTCAACCAATTCTAAGTTTCACCGAGATTAAGAATTGTGCAAATATGTGTTTTGGACCATTTTCCACCTCAAGATCTATTTCCACCACAGGTCCACCTCTATTGCCACTTCCATCAACCCGTCCAGCCATCACCTCCATCACTCCCTTTGCCATCTCCATGGCCACACTCAAATGACCACCTCACAATGCACCATCCACAACCACCATCTCATGGCCACCTCCAGGCCTCCTCCATAGCCACCTCAATGTCCAACCTCCACATCCATGTCCAGTTCCCCTTCGAAGTCCAGGTCCCGCACAGAACCAGTACAATGAAAAACGGCAGCCCGAGTTACCAATAACGTTATCTGCTTTTGCTATCCCCTACAAACCAACTTTAAAGCCAATCGGATGAAAAAGGTTTTTGGCTTGCTGAGTTTCCTCAGTTTTCCGACTCAGGTTAATTTTCCCAGCATCAAGAAAATTACATTACAAATTAATTCACTTACTAATACTTCAAACCGAATTTCAAGTAAATTAAGATGAAAAAATAGATTTTTGCATATCAATTTCCCGGGAAATCAGGGAAAATACGTGTCCAAACTATTTTTCATTTTTGCTACTAACTCAAGTTTCAATCAAACGGACGAAAATAAAATTCTCAGCATACAAACTTTTCCATTTTTTCCCGAATTTTTAAACATCGAAAAATAAGCCTAATTCATTTCACTTACTGTCCTCACAAAACCGAATTTAAACACAATCTGATGAAAAAAGATTTTTTGCATATGGGCATTTCCACAGAAGGTCCACAGAGACCAAAAAATTAAAAGTGCTCAAAACCGTATTTTTTATAAATTTTCAAAGGAAACAGTCTGCCGAATCACCGAGCAAGTCGGACGTGTTTTGCGCGCTCAGTTTAAATCATTGTAAAAGTGCTTAATTCGGTTGTTTAAATAAACAATTTCGACCCGCGATTAGACGCTGATATGGACATTCATAAGCACTTTCATGCTTATGTTGTCCAAAAAATATCTAATAGTTAATATTTAACTAAGTGCGAATTTTTGATAAATGTCAACGCGTAATAGTCCCAACAAATGCAACTGGCAATAAATACCAACAACACCATGAGTCAGAGAGAACTCAATGCCCAAATGCTACAACAAAACGGGTCGACTCTCCATAACACGCAACAACAACGACTTATTTTTCGATTGTGTCCCCGACACAACCACCACAAGCAAAGCGACCGTGTCATACCCCTCTTTGGAGCTCCCAATGCCCCACACCACCCCAAGCCACCAATGACTGGCTTTTCGTCAAGTTCAACGTATACAACGGTAACGCTGACAACTCAATCGACAAGCTCAACAACAACAGCAAGTATCCAAGAAACCAACGTTTCCCCACTAACCTACTTTCAAAAATGTCCAGCTCAGCACGACCTCCCGCAAATAAACACAACAAAGTGCAACACCTACTACCCGTTCGTATGTGCAGACTGGCATCAATCGGTATGTACAAATAAATAAACGTAAATTAAGCCGCGCAAAACAAAAAAAGCGGCAACACACCAAGGTAAAAAAACAAGCGATATACCTGTGGACAAGATCCCTCCTGGAAATAGGTTCCAAATTCTCGGCCAACCAATCCGATGCTGAGTGCGAAGAAAAAAGCTCCAATGCCCCTAAGCAAAGCTTACCCATTTATCATAAGGGATATGCTTTATGTGCGGCGCTGAGTAGCAAAGCTTGTTTCGCTAATAGGCAGCGCAACTTTTTATATAACATCCGTCGGCAAAGGCAATATACTTGAAACCAAAGCTCCAAGTCGACACCGAAAAAATTACCGAGCTGTCGAAAAACAAGAGCTGAAAAAAGCTACTACACCTACCAATAAAAAGTAGCAAAGGACTCGGTGTATCAAGTTTAAGTGTACTGCAACCGAGGTCGCTTTTGCCTTGGAGGAAGATTCAAGGTCAGATCCGTTATTAACCTAATAAACGGGGACAAAAAACCAGCCACTATTGTTAAGGAAGTTGAACTAAGCCCGGAAGATACAGCTCCTAAAAATAATGTAGTGCACCCCATTTTACAAACTACCTTTCTTATCACGCAGAATAACCAGCAAACATAAATCCAGTACAATGGCCACCCATTGCCCAAGAATTTGGGCACACAAAGCCTACCCTGCGATCAGTTTGTGTAGCATGCGGGGAACTGCATGCCTCTGCCCTGCTAACAAGGAGGATCCATCTCTGTCAAAAAATGCAGTAACTGTGGAGGCTAGCCACACTGCAAACAAAGAGGTTGCCCAGTCTACAAAGATCTGAAGCAGGATTAATACGCGCACAGAATTTTGCCCGATCAATGGAAACCTAAATCAGTTCACACCCTCGCAGTCGACCCCTGAGTCTTCTTCACAAAGCTGCTGATCGACCTTTGCCCCACGACTACATCCCAAAGGTGTTTCTTTCACCAAACGCCTTGAAAACTAGAAATGTTCAGACCCCACCCATATCTACGGTTTGCATAAATTCGAAGTGAGCAGACACTGCCATCAACACAAGCGGTACAACCATCAAGCTATAGTAGCTTGAAACTATGTTTCTATCGTTACACAGACGCTGAAGGATTTTTATGGTATTGGAAACGCAATGCAAGAACAAATAGAACGCAAGGAATTCTCATTCACGTGCTCATCACGCAACAATCAAATAATGGCTCTCCTACGGTCTCATCTGGAAGCAAGTGCAAAATCCCCCGCACAAAGTGGAGTTATCAAAATTTCTCCAAGAACAATCAAATCGACATAATGCTTCTTGAAGCTCACTTACCGGAGCGATACAATTTCCATTACCTGGTATACCTTTACAGCGCAAATCACCCAGATGGCAAAACTTGCATGTGGCACTTTCCTCGTCAGAAGCCGCATCAAGCAAACACTATCAGGATTTTCGGAAAACTACCTACAAGCCACAGATATGTGTAGAGTCTAAACGAGGTAATATCACTCTGTCCGCGGTTTACTGTCCCCCACGTTTCGCAATATCAGAAATCAATTCTCGATTTCTTAATTACACTTAGTCAACGCTACTTGGCTACGGGTGACTTTTCTTCGAAACATCCCCACTGGGAGCTCGAGAGCTGACCAATCCCAAAGCAAGCAACTCTTTACAGCTCACGTACATCAAACAAACTCGACTATATAAATCCGGGAAGGCCTACATACTGGCCGGCAGATCCAAAGTACCCGATCTTATAGACTTTGCCACCCAACAAGAAAAGTTCCACAAACTCTTGGTAACTGCAAGCCCTTGCTGACTTGTCGTCAGACCATTCTCAATAATATTCACCTTCTGGGTGCCTCATGTTAGGAGACTGACATCACACAAGACAAACTGGCTCAAATACAAAAAATATATCAGCAGTCTCATCAATGAGCCCAACCATAAACAGCGAAGAAGACATTGACAATTCAGTTCAAGCCCTCACCTCTATCATTACTGCCGCTGCTCAATAAAAACCCCAAACAACAACAACAGCACCTCAGCCAGATCGTCGATTGACAAACTACATTGACCGGCTGGTCTCAGAAAAGCGTCGTGCAAAAAGGGAATGGCAAAGCTTTAGATCGCCTGCCGCAAAAACCGTCTGAGACTTGCAGAGTGCCTTAAAAGCACTCGAAGCCGAAGAGCCTTTAAGCGTTATATCGAAAAATTATCGCCTACAAGCACCAAATTTCCCCTATGGAGGGGCACGCGCCAGCATAAAGCCACCTGCAAAGGTAGACACGCCTCTAAGGATCCGACAGGAAGATGGGACCACAGCGACGAAGAAAAGGCAACTGTCTTTGCACATCACCTTAGAAATGTTTTCCAGCCAAATCCTCCAACCAATGGCTATAAATTTCCATTGGTTCCGACCGCCACACAAACTGACCCAATCAAAAGTTCATTCGCTAGAAATAAAAAATGCCATCGGAGGCTAAATCCTAGAAAAGCTCCTGGACATGACCTTATTACCCCTAAAATGATTATGGAACTTCCAAGTCCCGCCATTACATATATCTCAAGGCTTTTCAATGCTGTTCTGCGATGTGGATACTTTCCAACTCAGTGGAGGAGGGTCCACAATCATAATGATTCAAAAACCAGGAAAGATAAAACACAAGCGTCATCATACAGACCCATTAGTCTGCCACCTTGCCTGTCAAAACTATTTGAGAAGATCCTACTCAGTAAAATTGATGGCCATGCACAAAGTATCATTCCCTCACATCAATTTGGGTTTTTGAGGCAAAGCACGGGACTATTGAGCAAGTCAACCGTTTAACTTCAGACATTCGGACTGCGTTTGAGCACCACGAATACTGCTCTGCAATTTTCTTAGATGTTGCCCAAGCATTTGACCGCGTTTGGTTGGATGGTCTTATATTCAAGATAAGGACAATGCGTCCCCAAATACTCACAAAAGTACTAGAAAGTTACGTCAGTAACAGAGTATTTACAGTTCGTCAAAATGAGTACACAACGGAAGAGTTCACTATAGGAGCCGGAGTGTAATGTACACTGCCGACATACCAACAGACCCCAGACTTACAATAAGTACTTTTGCGGATGATACGGCAATATTAAGCAGATCACGATGTCCAAATAACGCTACAAGTCTGCTGGCAAGCCACATGTGACGTTCACACTCAACAGAAGCACCTGTCCCCAGCTATCCTTAAATGCAACCCAGATCCCGCAATCAAACGATGTTGTATACCTAGGTGTGCACCTCGATAGAAGGCTCACATGGCGCAAACACATGGAGTCGAAAAAGCTTCAAATCAAGCTAAAGGCCAACAGCCTTCACTGGCTAATCAACTCGCGTTCCCCTCTTAAACTGGAATATAAAGTCCTACTGTACAAAAGCATCATAAAGCCTGTCTGGACGTATGGCTCGCAGTTATGGGGAAATGCCTGTGCGAGCAGTGTGGACATCCTTCAAAGATCACAATCAAGAATTCTCAGAACCATCACTGGAGCGCCATGGTACATTCGCAATGAGTGTATCCACAACGACCTCAGCATCCCATTGGTCGAAACTGAAATAGAGCAACTTAAACAAAAATATTCTGAGAAGCTTCTCACCCACCCAAATCAACTTGCAAAATCTCTTTCCTTGCTAGCAACGCATTCTCGCCTCAGGAGAAATGACCTACCAACCAGCGACTGACTTGAAGGGCCGCAGAACTCAAACTGCTCAACAGGGGATGGTTTATAGATAAGTTTCTAGATTAAGATCTGAAAAATTATTGTTAGTCTCATTAAGAGAAGATTCAATAAATACAAAATAAGCTTAAAAAAAAAAAAAAAAAACTTAACTGATGTAAGCCAATCTTACAATAATTCATTAGCCATTTCGAGATTTCCAAAAGCAACCCCAAGCCTCATTTTTCTCATTTGGGTACTTATTTTGTACGTTTTTTTTTGTACGCTCTAAAATCGATTTTAGGGTACAACGGGTTAAAAAATAATGAAAATGAAACCATAACAAACTATGTGATTACAATTAACTGTAACTTTTTGCTTTCCATTATAATAGAAATCACAAATATATAATGATGCAAAAATATGTCACGTGCGCAATGTCACGTAGCGAATCTATTTTACTTTGTAAAAAAATAAAGAAAATGTTCAGTCAGACTAATTCTAATATACAGTAAAAGTGATTAAAATCATTTTAAAATTAGTAGCACTAAAAATTTTTCAAGTTTCGCTGAGTTGTGGACTAATATTGATGCCCAAAAAAAAGCACTTCCATTTTTGGTAACGTGCGTATCGCTTTTTGTTGGCTTTATCTTGGTACCAGCACAACGTCTGCTACCAACCTTACCACTAAATAAAGTGCTCCGAAAGAGCAAGAAGTTAATGTGGCAGAAGAAAGAAAAACTGTTTATTTTGACTTTTATTCTGCTTTATATGCGTACGACGGTCACGTTCGACCATATCGAATTTCCCGGTTGTTTTCCTTGCGAGCAGATTTTCCGAAATCGGGAAAATACGTGTCCAATTATTTCGTATACTTCGCTTACAAACCCAGTTTCAAGTCAATCGGATAAAAAAAAACCCCATACAAAACTGTTCCGACGCTTTTCCGGGGAATTATCCGACCCCACGGTCGAATTTTCCAACATCGGAAAAATTGCATTTCAATTAATTTCACTTACTGTCCTCACAAACCGAATTTAAAGTCAATCGGCTGATAAATAGATTTTTGCAAATCGAATTTCCCGAGAATTGACCAATCTGGCGAAATTACAGTGCTTCAGTTCGCCAGCCGCTGTTCTGCGCGCGATCCAGTACATTCGACGTTCGCCAAATGCAGCAAAAGGTGGACAAGCTTCGCAGGCTCTGGCCCCGGACCAGCGGGCCAGAAAGTGCTTTAATTGTCATAGTTTCGGGCATGTGGCCGCCGATTGTCGCAAGCCTGTTCGTGCGGATGGGGCTTGTTATGCTTGCATCTGGCCAGGGCATGCAAGAACTATCGGAAGCCCCAAAACAACACCGCCAACGATAAGAAGGAAGCCGAAAATAATTCTAACAACTATGTAAGCCTTTTTTTAATGTACATTTTAGAAAAATAAGTAACAATTTTGTTCCCATAGAGTGCCTAATAGACTCCGGTAGCCCAATCACATTTCTAAGAAAGTCGACCTTACCACATGAAGTGAAGATACGAAGCTGCATAATGGCTGATTCTTATTTTGGAATTAATAACAGCAAACTCAATGTAATTGGAAAAGTTGTTTGTTTTGTTGAAATGTTTAATAATAAAGTTAAAATCGAAGCAACGAGTCTATGAGGCACCCGATGGTACTAGGTAGAGATTTCTTTAAAGCAAGTAAGCTAAAAATTGTGGTGCTTGACAAGGTAGAGCAAAACGAAGAGAACGTATCAAAAATAATCAACAACGTAGAGGATAGAGTAGAGCATATTGTGGAGAATAGTCTGGAGATCCATTCAAAAGAGAAAAGCTGTGATAAGTCCAAGGTTGGAAGAAGCAAAGAAGTATTAAGTCAAAAGTTAGAGTCCATAAATCGAGAAAACACTGCAAACGGAATAATTGATCCAGTTAGTGAGATCGGCGATTTTGAACAACAAATGTTAGCTATCAATGTGGTGGAGGAAGGCAAGGCTACCTATAAACTGGGAGAACAGACCAGTTTTAGAAACAAACAAAAGTTTGAGGCACTTTTTGAAGATCATTATACAAAGCCCGTCAGACCAGATATACCTAAAACAAAGTGTGAAATGAAAATCGTTATTGGGAATGATAAGCCATTCTACTGCAGGACTAGAAGGTTATCATATGCTGAGAAAAAGGAGTTAGAAAAAATACTTGACGAAAACTTAAAGAAAGGATTTATCCGACCCAGTGAGTCAGAGTTCGCATCTGCCGTGGTGCTAGTAAAGAAAAAAAAAACGAAGAACGCAGAATGTGTGTAGATTTCGAACCGTTAAATAAGAGAACCGCTAGAGATAATTATCAATACCGCTTATCGACGATTTATTAGAGAGATTGGTTGACAAAAAGATATTTTCGAAGTTGGATCTCAAAAATGGGTTCCATCATGTATTCATGCACGAAGAATCGATCAAACTTACTTCTTTTGTGACACCTCTTGGTCAGTTTGAGTTTTTAAGAATGCCTTTTGGCCTTCGTAATGCCCCATCAACGTTTCAGCGTTACATAAACAAGATATTTGCAGATATGATCAAGGCAGGAGATGTTGTAGTCTATTTAGATGATATAATGATTGCAACTGAAGACATGGAAAGTCATTTAACCATTCTTAAAGAAGTTTTAAGCGAATGGTAGAAAACAGATTAGAGTTGCGATTGGACAAATGTGAATTTCTGCAACCAACAGTCAAGTATCTAGGATACATAATCGACGGTGAGGGTATAAAAGCGGACGACAAAGGACTAGAGGCAGTTCGTTCTTTTCCTATACCGACGAAAGTTCATAAAGTCCAAAGTTTCATAGGACTCTGTTCCTATTTCAGAAGATTCATCAAAGACTTTTCGCTAATAGCTAAGCCACTGCATGATCTGACAAGAAAAGATAGAAGGTTTAAATTCGGAGAAGAAGAACTCTTAAAATGAAATTAATGGAGTCACCTGTTCTCGCAATTTATGACCCAAGAGACGAAACAGAACTTCATACTGATGCAAGTGCATTAGGCTATGGGGCTATACTGCTACAGAGAAAAAAAGATGGAAAACTTCACCCTATTTTCTATTACTCTAAGCGCACAACAGATACCGAGTCCAGATATGACAGTTTTAAACTGGAAACATTGGCTATTATAAATGCCCTCAGAAGATTCCAGTCTATTTACAGGGGATTAAATTTAAAATTATACACTCAGAAAAAAATCGCCCTGAATTTTAGAAAATCGCCCTATTTTAAAATTTGCCCTGGTATTTAGAAAAATTTTCTAATAAACAGAAAAAGTTTTCTGAAACTAAGAAAAATATGCCATAAAAAATTTTTTTTAGAAAAAACTTTTCTAAAAACAAGAAAAGGCCAAATTTTTCTGATAATTAGGGCGCATTTTTCTAAAGTCTTTTTCTTAAAAATAGGGCAAAATTAACCTTTAATTTTAGAAAATAGTAGCCCTTAAAGAGACTACTGTAATTTCTTAAAAACAGGAAAATTTTCTGGAACTAATTTTCTTAAAAATATGGCGATAGTAGCCATTGCTTTTAGAAAAAAAGGCGTTGGATTTCAGAAATTTTGCTCCAGTGCAGAAATATAAGTAGCCCATTCAGACGTGCCACTGCAACGCTGTGAAATAGCCTAACCGTCTAAGCGGCCGCCGTCGTTGCGCGCGACAGAGGGACAGAGGTCTTGGGTTCTAATCCCAGTCAGTCCCTGAAAATTTTATTTATTTAATAAAAATTAACCAAGCAACTGGGGTGTTGTGCGAACGAAGCGGACCTGGAGCTGGACCGGTGGTGGACTGGGACTTGGACCGGTGGTGGCGAACTGGATCTGGACCCGGTGGTGGATATGGACCACCTCACCTGGTGGTGGATCTGGACCCGGTAGTGGATCTGGACCACCCACCCAGTGGAATATCTGGACCACCCACTCAGTGGAGGATCTGGACCACCCGGTGGTGGATCTGGAACCGGTGGTGGATCTGGACCACCTGGTCACCTGGTGGTGGATCTGGACCCACCCTGTTGAACCGGTATTGAACTTGGACCTGGCCCGGTGGTGGATTTGAACCTGAACCGGTGGTGGACGTGGAACCGGAGGGTGGAACTGAGACCGGTGGTCTTAAACAATTTTTCTGCTTTTAAGAAAAATACCTTTCTATTAATAAGAAAAACTTGTCTCTATATTAGAAAAAAAGTTTCTTAATTTAAGAAAATAATTTTCTATGATTCAGAAAGAGATTCTAGTTCTAAGAAAAGTAGCCCTTTGGTTAAGAAAAGCTTCCCATAATATTGAGAAATTATTTTTCTAATTTTTAGGGTGAGTCGCCTTAGGACGGATTTCAAAGGCGAATTTCTAATTTTAAGGGTTAATTTGGGACTTTTTTTATGAGTGTAACAGACTGCAATTCCTTGTATCTAACTTTGGGGGAAAGGATTTAAATCCTCAGATTGCAAGATGGGCCCTTGAATTACAAAACTACGATTACTATCCAGAACACAGGCCAGGTACGAGGATGCAACATGTCGATGCGTTAAGTCGCGTTCATAATATTCTTACTATAAAAACTAACACGTTCGAGGAAAACTTGATTATATGTCAAGGAAAAGATACAAAGTTGAGTCAGATCAGGGAAAAGCTATTGCAAACGGAAAATTAATACTATGAAATGCGCAACGGAGTTTTTATACAGGAAGAAGGCTGATAGACTTTTGTTTTGCGTACCAGAGGCTATGGAAGACAGGGTATTATATAAATACCATGATGAAATGGGACATGTAGGAGTAGATAAAGTAACAGATCTTATAAACAAAAATTATTGGTTTTCTAATATGAGGAAAAAAGTTGACACTCATATTAAAAATTGTTTGAAGTGTATAGCATTCTCAGCCAAGTCGGGTAAGACCGAAGGCTATGTACACATGATACCTAAAGGAGTGAAACCGTTTGATGTTATCCATATAGACCAAGAAACATATATTGGTGGTGATAGACGGTTGTACAAAATATGTGAGACTTTATCCTACTAAGACTACGAGTTCAAAAGAGACTATAGAGGCATTGAGCGATTATTTTAAAGCGTACAGTCGTCCCAATAATATTATCTCAGACAGGGGAACAAGTTTTACCTCAGATGAGTTCAGCAATTTTTGGAATCCAAAGGAATCAACCACATAAAAGTAGCCACTGGTTCGCCCCAAGCTAATGGGCAAGTGGAGAGAGTGAATAGAGATTTGGGTCCAATGATTGCGAAACTTCTTGAGAAAAAATGATCCGTGGAATAAAACTCTAAGTGATGTGGAGCACGTTATGAACAACACAAAGAACAGGAGTATAGATGAGTATCCAAGTGTAATGCTTTTTGGCGTCAAACAAAAAGGTAATGTTATAGACAGTCTGAAAGAGAATATAATCGACAAAAATCAAAATGAAACACAAAGAAATCTAGAACAAATACGACAGAACGCATCTAAAGCCCAAGAGAAAGCTCAAAAATATAATAAAAGTCAGTTAGATTCGAAAAGAAGAGCGCCAAAAAAATATGTGACAGGAGACTATGTAATGGTTAGAAATTTTGATTCACAATCGGGGATGTCAAGTAAATTAAAGCCTAAGTTCAAAGGACCTTATGTAGTAACTAAAGTGTTAGACAATGACCGATATGTAGTAGAAGATGTAGAGAATTTCCAACAGACACAAATACCTTACACTGGAGTATGGGCAATTCACAACATGAAACCTTGGGTTAACAGCAATGACAAACATAGAGACGAAAGAAGTGACGAAAGTAGTGACAAAAGTAGTGACGAAAGTAGTGACGATAGTAGTGACGAAAGTAGAGATGAAAGTAAAGAACAAAGTAAAGAACAAAGTAAAGAACAAAGTAAAGAACAAAGTAAAGAACAAAGTAAAGAACAAAGTAAAGAGCAAAGCAGAGGACAAAGTAGTGAACGAAGTAAAAACCTAATCATTACAAAACCCAAAATATGTTCAAACAAATTAAACACTAAAAACGGACACATTAATTTAAGCAATATTGTAACGAGAAGTATGTCGGCAAGGATCAGGGGATCCTCAAACGTCAGGACGGCCGAGTTGTAGTAATATGTCTAGATAATAAACTAGCTCTAAGCCCACTGTAATATTTATCTGCTGAACGGCCTTCGGTACGTTCAGCAACACTGTTAATTTAACGATTAAGCAACACTGTAACGAGCGCTGGGTATGTACCCAGGCATTCAGTTTGATTGTGAAAGCCAAATAAAGAGGACGCTACAAAGGCTTATTTAACAGATAATCAGAAGATCACAAACACAAATAAAGTTTTATAAAAATATAAGAAAAAATAAATATAAAAGTTATAAGAAAACAAAATATAAAAATATTAAAATTAATAATTTAAAAGCTTAATAATTCAGTATTTAATAAAAATATGATAACTAACTACCTAACTCTTTCCCTTTCCTATCTTATAGATCTACTATGTTTTGAAGGTGTGCTATTAATTGTAATCTAAACTGCGTGGCATTTATTAAGGATTTTAAATTATGAGGAAGATTATTCCAACTGCGAACAGCATATATGAAAAAGTGTCTTTCAGAACTTGCTAGCTTGTATCTAGGGCAGATTAAATTATTCGTTCTTCTCGACGCACAAAAGTTCAACATCCCATATAGATACGAGGGTTCGTGTGCGCAAATTATTTTTTGAAGCATTATCAAAGCTCGGAGTGTTGTCCAAGATTCTAAAGGAAGATCAAAGATTTTTACTGCAACGTCAGAAATTCTATCAAAGCGGCCTCGATCAAATATGTATCTTGCAATGTTATTAAATGCTATTTTGAGTTTGTGTTGGCTTCTTAAGTCACAGTTACCTATGATCTCAATGCCATAAAAAAGTCTAGAAGTCAAGTAGGTCTTGGCAATCCAAAGTCTTAATTTAGTTGGGATGAAGTTCTTGGTAACATAAAGTTGTCTGAGAAGTCCGTACATTTTACCTACAGCAGCATTAATGTGATCGTTCCAAGTTAATGTTTGGTTGAAAATGAGGCCTAAGTTGCTTGCCCGTACTACATAATTAATTGGCGTATTATCAATTTCAAGTTTTGGCAAGCTATCAGTGTTAACTATTTTGTTACCTATAACCAAGCATTTCGATTTGGCTGGATGCAGGCAAAGGCCATTTTGTTTAGCCCAATCATTGACTTTAATGAGGTCATTGTTACATACTTGGACACATTCAGCAAACTTGATCATATGACGACTGACATGTAGTTGGACATCATCGGCATACATATGGACTTCACAATTGATTGCCATACGGGCTCGTTTTATGTCATTTTTCATCACTTCGGCAAGAACTTCGGGCTGCAGATTCTCGCACTCGTGTCGAATGTTTTCCTTGAGGGCTTCCAAGGTCTCGGGCTTGGTTACGTAAACACGGGATTTCAAAAAACCCCACAAAAAAAAGTCTGGAACGGTTAAATCGAGTGGGGTGGAGGTGGAAATGAGCGTCATCGCTCATTATGATTTTGGTCGAAAAATCGATTATTAACATGGCTTGTTAACTTGTATTCTTCATCTGTCTAGTCCACAAATGTCAAAACAGATCTGACTTTGGCGGCTATTTGTAAAAATAAGAGCATCTTCCAATAGGGGGACTTCTTTTGACCCACCCTGTAGAAACCAATTTGGGTTGAATTGGTTTATTAATGTGGCTGCAGGAGCTATAAATGTGAATAAACCTCGTCCAACATACGTTTATTCAAATTTCACTTAAACCTGACCCTCTGAGGGAAAACTGACAATTCATTTGAGTTCAGCGCGTCAAAGTACATTAGGAATGTTGGCTATCTTCTCTGGTTAAAAAGTTGACTTTTTTTGTACACTTGTGTTATTTGTAAACTTGTGTAATCATTAGAGCCCGGATTTTATGCAGAAATATATTTTGAACCGGTTGACCAAAATTAGATCTGATTGCACAGAAATTCGTTTCAAAAAAAATATTTAAATGGGATCCAAGTAATTTTTGCATATTCGACATATTTTGAATATTCTGAATTTTAGCGACATATTTTCCGACATATTACACAGTTCAACAAATATTGGGTCCATGCGAGCCAAGGAATGAAATTGATACCGTTCGACGGATGGATTTAGTTTGAGCACAAGTCAATGTTCAAAATTTCTCTAGCACGTCAAGTTTTTGAGAAATCAATGGTCAATGGGTTGTTAAAAGCGCCTAAAATGGCACTTTTTAAAAATTGATTAAAAATTCATCTTAAACGGAATGAAGCACTTGAAAATTTAGATGCATAGAGGGGACTATAATCTTTGGACGGCAATTAACCAAATTTCTGGTGGTTGGTTCAATAACCATAAATAAAGTTAAAAAGTTTAACAATATATATTTTCTCGACGAACATCCTAACATAGCTGTGTGTCGGAAGGGTCTTTGGAAAATCCGTGTCTCGTTTTTTTAAAATTAATTATCATGCCTGTACAAATACCAATGGTTTGTCCAAGTTGACCACATTACTCCGAAAATCAATTTTTTGAGCCTTTTGAACAGTTTAGTAAATGGTCTCTCTCTAAGACCTTGGTGAGTATCCTTAGGTTAATTTAAGCACTCTCGTAGCAAACTTATTAATTTTAAAACAATTCATAACTGATTTTAAAAAGACTTCACCGACACACGGCTATGTAAGGATGTTTGTCGAGAAAACATAAATTGTACATCATTTTCAATTATTCAATTATTTTCAATTATGTATTCGGCTTGAAAACCTCTGTCGAAGCATGCTTCCAAATATTAGTTTTTTTTAAATTTAATTTCACTTATTGATACACACAGCAGAGCTGTAAATGAGTCAATCATTTCAAGATTGAATCGCGAATCAATTATTTCAAGATATTCAATCACAACCTGATCGAAAAAGCAACGATTGCATTCAATTTGCTTTAAATCATTAAGATTGATGATTGCTCTATCGTGATTTATAAATCTTTTGGAGCTATCAAAGAATATTGTATTTAGATTGAATTCATTTGATTTAAATTTAAATGATTTCAATTTTCAAATTTTATTTAAATCTTTTGAATTAAATGTAATCTGATTGAAATAACAAAATGAATTAAATCTGTTATTGATTTAATCAAACATTTTTTTTTAATCCAGCCTGTAAATCTTTTCATAAACAAAAAAATTTAAAATTAATTAGGCAATAATATCCATTAAAAAGCTATTATATTTAATCTTGAAGAAACGCATAGCTAAACTAATTTGAGGGTAGTTCCCACTATGTCGGAAAGCACCAGGAATTGGTAGTTGATTTGTAACTGTTATTAAGTCGCGAAAAAATATCAAAAAGGATACAAATTAGTAATTATAATTATATTACTGTCAATCAAGTTAAAGTCATGCCAGGATTAATGCATAAGCGCAATTCACTATAAAAAGATCTCCATGGTAATAAAGCCGCTAAATACTTAAGAAGTTTTTTTCAAGATTAAAAATGACCTCACATAATTACCCAGACTTGGTTATGACAATACTAAGCCGCGATTAATACCATGGATGATCAATGATGAAGAACATACGAGGTGTGTTCAAAAAGTATCACGAATTTTCTGTTTTTTCAAAAATTATTTATTATTGTTCTTATTATTGTTCTTCCACAAATCCGGGCGTTTCTGGCGGATTGCTTCGCGCAAATTGCGCATAACTTGCAGGTAATATTCCTTATTGACCGTTCTTCCCTGTGGCAAGAACTCATGATGCACCACGCCCCTGCAATCGAAGAAAGCGGAACGCTCTTCGTCGTTCACATCTTCTCCACCTTCTGAGAACATTTTGTACCACCGATAAACGTTGCTTCGGTCCAAGGTAGCTTCTCCGTATGCCACAGTCAACATTCGGAATGCATCCCCGCACTTAATTTCGTTCTTCACACAAAATTTGATACAGGTTCTTTGATCCATTTTTTTGAATAGGTAAAATTCGAAGACGATCCAAAACACGTGCAAGCAAAGCAGCTGTCAACAATTAAGTGAACATTCAAAATGGCCGAGCTTGTCGGCATAAGTGAGATACATGAGTACCAACATAACGCCACAAAAAAATCGATATTGGAATATACGTAACCCGCGAAAATTGAAAATTCGCGATACTTTTTGAACACGCCTCGTAGATTTTGCATAAAAGATGTGTCAAGCCATTTTACAGAGACTGGCAAATCATAAAATCACGAAGAGATACCAAAGAGGATACAAAAAGGGTGTCAAAGCGCGACAAAAAAGCTTCATGAACATTCTAATGAGATGTTAAACTCTGCCGCGACGACCCAATGCTCAGAGAGTCTAACTGGTGACGAACGTGGGTTTATGGTTATGACGTGAACAAAGCCAATCATCCAAGGAAGCCGCAAGCGTCGAATGTGAAAGTCTCAGGGGCGTGGGTGCTCTGAGTCTGCCAGGGGAAGAACGGTCAATGTTTACCTGGTACCAAGCGGAAGCTCCGCCGAAACGCCCCTGCTCACACGTTGCTGCGCGACTTTTTGGCCAAAAAGCTTTGGTTTCCACGTCATAACCATAAACCCGATTCTCCAGTTATGACCCTATGAACAAAGGGTCGTCCGGACAGGTACACTCTCAAGTCACGTGCTGTGGCGCAAGAAGACGATCAAAAACGGCAAGCGGAGCTTTGAACATCAATGCCGACTTCGCTAAAGATGTAGCAAGCATATACAAGACTGGCAAATCATAAAATCACGAAGAGATACCAAAGAGGATACAAAATAGTAATAATGCAAGACAAACTTTACTCCCGATTAGGTCGAATATCAAGCCAGAAGCAATGCATAAGCGCTATTCACAGTAAATGGATCTCCATGGTAATACGACCGCTAAATACTCAAGAAACTGCTTTTTAAGGCCACAAATGACAACGCTTAGCTACTATACACAGCCATGGTTATGAAAATTCTGAACCGCTTTAAAAAAAAAACAATGGATGACCTATGGTAAATTCTTAAGAAACTACTTTTTACGACCACAAATGACTACAGATAACTACCCAGACTTTGTTATGACAATACTGAGCAGCGATTGATTCCATTCCATTCCATCGATACCCATGATGAAGAACATAGATTCTGCATGAACCATGTATCAAGCCATTATACTGAGACTGGCAAGTCATAAAATCCCGTAAAGATACTGGAGGATTTCACATATGCCAGTAGCTTCTAAGTTTTGATTCTATTACATCAACAAAACGTGTCCAATTAAGTTTTACATTTTTACAACGAGCATCAGAGTGTTTCGTGGTTTCATAGACTGGGGGTTGCGTGTTCGAGTCCTGGAGCCGAACAGAAATTTCTTTTATTTGTCATTGCCAAATTCGGATATTGTCTTCGTCCTTACCGCATCTGATGTTGCCATGGCAACGTCGAACGGAACGAACGACAATTTTGCGTCATGAGATTTTTGACCGCCCGTGAGTTGAGTTTTAAAACGTGAATCGCTTTCCTCTAGCCAATGATAGCTACTAATTAACTTCGTTTTCCTAAGATAATTTTAGTTCAACCCTCTACCAAAGGGACCACTGATAGACCGAATTGATCCTTAGGAGAGATAAAGCCTTTAAAGATGACTTGACACAAATTTTACAACATGTACTCCTGTAAGTCTACCGCAATTGCAAGCCGATCTCTTAATATACCTGTCACCAGTGTGCATTCTTTTCTTGAAGGTTAATAATCATTTAATCTTAGCCAGGAGAGTTTTTCGCATACCATTAATAGGGTGTGTAAGATGTATAGTACGTATTCTCTTCTTGCCGACATTCTCCGTTTTCGAAGTGCAGTCCTAGAACTTATAGACACGGCCTACAAATCCGACTTCAAAAGTTTTGGACATTCTTATAAGAATCTTAAAAATACTCAGCTGGCTTATAGGAATTCAATTTCCAAAGTGTACGAAAAGTCACATTACAACAGAAATCATAATATAGTCGAACTTCTCTATTACGAACTTCTGTACAATGAAGTTTTCTTTAAGCCGGGTATCCAGCAACTCAATATCAAAAATTTTCTGCCAAAGTTCATATGAAAAAAATTGTGTCAGGAATTTTCTGTTTACGATTTCGTTTGCTGTGTATCCAGCAACTTGAACAAAATCCACACTTTGTATGGATTGCGGCGTATCGATAGCGGCGTTTCTAAAGCGTGTGTGGAACGCAAAACAGCTATTGCACAGCTCAGGAATATATTGTTGACAATTATTTTGGATGTGATGAGCCCATAGATGGAGGCAAATGGGGGCCACACCTCTTTGCTGTTATCGTCAGCTTTGAGGTAATTAGCCATGAAAAGCTTCTCAAACTGCCGTTCGGGTTCGGCGTTAAACTGTAGGTCCCTTTCTCTTGTGCTAAAATTAGAAGCGCAGGAGCCAAGAGATTGAGAGAGGCTCGGCTTTGGCCCTTTCGGGCTGTGTCAACTTGACAAGCCTTGGGGCTGTGTCAACTTGACAAGCCTTTTGGGGCTGTGTCAACCTGAAACCTTTTACTTTACTAAATATAATACAAGATTTTATTTAATTAAATTAATAATAGCGGCTTCTGTTTTGTAATTCTCCCTTATTGCTACAAAAGCAGCAGATTCATTTTGCCAAGGTACTGACCCGGCTGCTGAGCTCTTGTTCTTATATTGCATTCAAAAATAAATGATTGGACACCAACCATTAACCATTAAGTCATATTTTTTTTCGGGCCACACTGCATCGACCCAATAATTTAGAACGAATTGTGAGAGAAATGTGGCTAATGGCGAGGTGTGATGTCATCACACCCGACTGCTCAATCAATAATAAACCACTAGACACGTCGTACTGAAATTAAATCTACAATGGTAGACCGAAGTTGGATTAACGTTATTTTGTTTAAATTTATTTAAAATTAAACTTCTCAAAAATATTTTACATGGGTTCCACAAAATCAAAATAAATAGCAAATTCCTGGCAGGAATTTCCCGCAGTGCTGGACACAGGCCTTTATAGCGAATTATCTTCCAGAACACTGCAATTTCGTTCAATATTCAAACTATTCTATATAATGAAGCTTATTTTTGTCCTCTTAAGATTCGCTATACAGAAGTTCGACTGTATTTCATAATATGTCTTTATGAACCACTGAATCGAACCGAAACCGCGGTTCAGTTAGCTCCAAAAACCATGTAATGAACCGAACCGGCGGTACAGAAACTGTGTGAACCACTGAACCGAACCAGTACTTATTTTCGATTGGTTTGCATCCCTGGTAAAATCGAAACTCCACATTGAAATTTCGCTTTTCCATTCAGTTGTATAGCCGTTACGCGTCTTGTTGTTTTACGGTCTTTGGTTAAACCCTGTTATTATAAAGTGATTCAGCTTTTGGTTGTGTTCGAATTATCGTTGTTATTATTTACGCAGCCAACATCATCGTCTAAGAATACAAGCAACGAGAAAGATATTTCATCAAAGTGCCAAATTTGCAATGCCATTATAAAAGGGTACTTGACTGTGACGCCCATTTTTGTTCGTCATTTGCGGAAGCAGCACCCTGAAAACTATAAAGAATATGAGAAACAGTGAATCACATTTCAATATGCTCGCATATTGTGAAAAACATGCCACCGATATTATTGGTATCATTGGCCTCATTTAAAGCTTTAATAAAGTATGCTAATCCAGCTTTAAAAGTTCTTAGCCGTCCAAGTGCCATAATACTGATGGAGGACACCTTTCAAAAAATGAAGCGCAGCTTCAGGGACACAACTTAGTCCGGACACTTCTTTTGCACGACAGCAGACATCTGGTCAACGAAGCATCGAAGTTTTTTTGGTTATACGTGTCATTGGATAAGCCGGGTATCCAGCAACGAAAATCAAAAAATTCCTGCCAAAGCTCATATGAAAAAATTGTGCCAGGAATTTTCTGTTTATGATTTCGATTATTGTGTATCCAGCAACTTGAACAAAATCCACACTTTGTAGTTTGCCTTGCTTTTTTCGTCCCCTTTTGCTTAACGACTTTGTTTGAAATGCCACACAAACGCAAATCCCGAGTTATTGTAAACCAGAAGAATCCCGTGCAACGCCGAGTGCAACATGTTAATGAAGGCGTGGCACCAACCGTTTGCGTCCTACCCAACAACGACGCAGAGCCGGAGAGCATCCACCCCAATCCGAAGGAGCGACAGTTTGATCCACTTGCCCCGTCCATAGCCAGGCCAACGACTTCGGCCCACAGCAATAAATTGTCAGCGCCTCAATACAACACGACTGTTCGCAAGCAAAGCGAGATCAATACAATAAAGCAGATGCGGGCCCTGGTTACCGAAGATAATCTCACACCACGCTCCAAGGCGGCCATTGCCCCCAAGGTCACACAGAAGATGAACTTTCCACCCAATCGAACCGTCTTCATGAATTTGTTGCCTTTAAATGTGAATGACTCCATTTTGGCACCGCAAAAGCTACAACTTGCCAAGAGTCGCACTTCCAAGGAGAAGGGCTCAAACACACAGAAACCCAACTCGACCGAACCCCAACTGGCTGAATATGCAGAGAACGTTGAACGCATTGTCATGTCCATACCGGAGCCGGAACTGTCTTTGGATTTCGCACAGCAACCATTTGACTTCCTACAGGCTTACAAAAGGGTTTATTTTTAGTACAATTTATATTTCATTTTGTTTCTATATTAAATACATGTGATATTTTGGATGTGATAAGCGCAAATGGGGGGGTGGAGATCAAAGCAAACTCCAGATAATGTCTATATAAATATAATACAAGATTTAATTTAATTAAATTAATAATAGCGGTTTCCGTTTTGTAATAGTTTCATTCTCCCTTATTGCTACAAATGCAGTAGATTCCCACGACATGTTTGAGTCAGAAAGGTTCAACTGTATCATGCCTGATTTTGCATAAAATAGTAGCACAAAAAAAAATTAAAAACTTTTTAGGCTGACTTCGAGAAAACAAAGAAAGATAACATACCGATCGTGACCACGTTCATCTTAAAATCCTTTATCCATTGCAAATTGACTCCAAGTATACTTTTATATCTTCTGGTGGCGATGTCTACTTTAAGTGAAACCATTTTGTTCCGAAGTTTCCTTACAATCCGATTTTGGATCTGCTGTGAAGCTTTATCCAGAACTGTCTGCATGTTTTTAGAACTAACTCTAATATTAAATGCTGCTTCATATGGTTGCAAAAAAATTTTGAAGTGGTCCTCGTCATTGATAAGCCGGAATAGTAAATTTTTCACAGCCACAAGACCAATGCAGTGTTTTAGAAATTCATTTTTCGTCATGCATATATTTCCACTTGACTTCACTTTTTTGGGCATTGGTTTTGCCACAGAAATTTCTCCGTCACTAGAATCAATTCTTACTGATTTAGTTTCATGAATTTCAATCCCATGAACAGTTTTTTAGTGACTTTTCATGTTATATTTTTTCTTTAAAAGCACTTTTCCACTAGATAAACATGTGGAATTTTTCCATCGTCAATTTTAAAATATTTTTCGATATTATTCATTCTTAAAAAAAATACTCTCAGTGCACTCAGTGTCAAAAATAGACTAACAGATTACTGGCACAACACATTGCTTATGTACTCCGAAAAAAAAATGGCGGCAAAATTTTAAGCCGAAACAGAAAGACTTGATATGGGTATTTCCACAGAAAAGTTCACCGAGACCAAAAACTTAAAAGTACTTAAAAGCACTATGTTCAATTATATTTTCATAGGAAAAAAATTAAAATAAACTAACGTAAGCCAATCTTATAAATATGCATAATCCATATTTAGATTTTCAAAAGCAAATTTGCTCTAGCATAATTTTTTCTCATTTGGGTGCATATTTTGCACTTTCTTTTTTTTTTTAAATGTCCTCTAGATTGGATTGAATTTTGCTGTCTAAAACCGTCAGTTAAGCTATTTTAACCGATAAGGGTATCAGTTTTTCTTTTCCGACTTGGGGGTGGATTTCACAAATTGGAAAATTTTTGACCGTATCTTACATACATCAGCTCAAAGCAGAGATTAACTCTTATGCCCCGCCCTCGGTTAAAAATAAAGTCTCTCCTGACATTTCCGATCTTGGTGGTGGAATTTTAAAATTTAAAGCTTACAAACCCAATTTGATAAAGATCGGCCCAAAAATAAGGATTGGCCTTGAACACACATTTTGGGACATTTTCCACCAATTCTCCAACCATTCCTCAAAGTTGCATTACAATCGAATGAACGCCATAAATTTTCAAATTTTGCGGCTTGTGCACCATTTTCCGCCCATTTCTTCAACTTAGAAACCTTCCCGGGCAAGCGTCTAACCAATTCTCAAAGTTTCACCGAGATTAAGAATTTTGCAAATATTGCTGTTTTTGGACCATTTTCCACCTCCAGGTCCACCTCCATATCCACCTACAGGTCCACCTCTATTGCCACTTCCATGGCCACGTCCATGGCCACCTCCATGTCCACCTCCTTTGCCATCTCCATGGCCACCTCCATGGCCACCTTCATGGCCACCTTCATGGCCACCTTCATGGCCACCTCCATGGCCACCTCCATGGCCACCTCCATGGCCACCTCCATGGCCACCTCCATGGCCTCCTCCATGGCCACCTCAATGTCAACCTCCACGTCCATGTCCAGTTCACCTCCAGGTCGAGGTCCAGGTCCCGCACACAACCAGTACAATGAAAAACGGCAGCCCGAGTTACCAATAACGTTATTTCTTTTACTATCCCTACAAACCAACTTTAAAGCCAATCGGATGAAAAAAGGTTTTTGGCTGCTGAGTTTTCCACGAGTTTTCCGACTCTAAGGTTAAATTTTCCAGCATCAGAAAATTACATTACAAATTATTTCACTTACTGTCCTTACAAACCGAATTTCAAGTCAATCAGATGAAAAATAGATTTTTGCATATCGAATTTCCCGGGAAATCGGGAAAATACGTGTCAAACTATTTTTCATACTTTGCTTACAAACCGAGTTTCAAGTCAAACGGACGAAAAATAAAATTCTCAGCATACAAACTTTTCCGACGCTTTTCCGGGAATTTCCCAATTTTCAAACATCGAAAAATCACATATCAATTCATTTCACTTACTGTCCTCACAAACCGAATTTAAAGACAATCTGATGAAAAAAAGATTTTTGCATATGGGCATTTCCACAGAAAGGTCCACCGAGACCAAAAAATTAAAAGTGCTCAAAACCGTATTTTTTATAAAATTTTCAAAGGGAATCAATCAAACTTAACTGATGTAAGCCAATATTACAATAATTCATTAACCATTTCGAGATTTCCAAAAGCAATCTCGCCCAAGCCTAATTTTTCTCATTTTTCCCGTTTTTTCCCCGATTTTAGGGTACAACGGGTTAAAAAATAATGAAAATTAAACCATAACAAACTATGTGATTACAATTAACTGTAACTTTTTGCTTTCCATTATAATAGAAATCACAAATATATAATGATGCAAAAATATGTCACGTGCGCAATGTCACGTAGCGAATCCTATTTTACTTTGTAAAAAAAATAAAGAAAATGTTCAGTCAAACTAATTCTAATATACAGTAAAAGTGATTAAAATCATTTTAAAATTAGTAGCACTAAAAATTTTTTCAAGTTTCGCTGAGTTGTGGACTAATATTGATGCCCAAAAAAAAGCACTTCCATTTTTGGTCACGTGCGTATCGCTTTTTGGTTGGCTTTATCTTGGTACCAGCACAACGTCTGCTACCAACCTTACCACTAAATAAAGTGCTCCGAAAGAGCAATAAGTTAATGTGGCAGAAGAAAGAAAAACTGTTTATTTTGACTTTTATTCTGCTTTATATGCGTACGACGGTCACGTTCGACCATATCGAATTTCCCGGTTGTTTTCCTTGCGAGCAGATTTTCCGAAATCGGGAAAATACGTGTCCAATTATTTCGTATACTTCGCTTACAAACCCAGTTTCAAGTCAATCGGATAAAAAAAAAACCCCATACAAAACTGTTCCGACGCTTTTCCGGGAATTATCCGACCCCACGGTCGAATTTTCCAACATCGGAAAATCGCATTTCAATTAATTTCACTTACTGTCCTCACAAACCGAATTTAAAGTCAATCGGCTGAAAAATAGATTTTTGCAAATCGAATTTCCCGAGAATTTTGTGGACGGATTTTCCGAAATCGGGAAAACACGTGTCCAATTAATTTGCATACTATGCTTACAAACCGAATTTCAAGTCAATTCAATGATAAATGAAATTTTCCCCAATCAAACTTTTCATCCATCGCTTTTGCGGAAATTTCCCGACCCTACGGTCGAATTTACCAGCATCGGAAAATCACATTTCAATTTATTTTACTTACTGTCTTTACAAATCGAATTTCAAGTCAATCGGATGAAAAATAGATTTTTGCATATAGAATTTCCCAAGAATTTTCCTTGTAGGCGGATTTTCAGAAATCGGGAAAACACGTGTCCAATTATTTCGCATACTCTGCTTACAAACCGAATTTCAAATCAATCGGATGAAAAATAAAATTTTCCCGATACAAACTTTCCCGACTCTTTTCCCGGTGGAATTTTCCAAAGCCCCGTCTTAGTACGCACTTTCACCACATAAGGAAACTCCTGTCCAAATTTCAGCCCTCTAGCTCTTACCGTTTAGGCTGTGCGATGGTCACCAGTCAGTCAGTCAGTCAGGTTAAACAGTTTTATTTTCGCATATAGTGTATGGACTTGATGATCAGTTTAATAATTGGTACTGTGCTGGAAATTGCCGATTGTTTGCGTGTGTGTAAGCAAATTCGACGGCTATTTGCGTGCATATGTTTGATCGTAGCAAGCTTGCTCTCTTTTTCTCTCTCTCTCTCGTTCTCTGTACACATGACCGAGCGACAAACCACCCCGTTGAGTCTGTTGAATTGTTTTGTTTGTGGATTTGCCAAAAACGGCAGGAGAGAATTTTTAAAAAAGCGGCTAGAAGTCACTTGAAAGATTTTGATTGTTTGAATGAACCAAAAATGAAGACGATCTTGCTTAATTAATTTAAAGAGAAAGTTTGATTTAAGAAATAAAAACAATTTCTCTGTGTTGGTAACAGATAGAGGTTTGACATGAATGGGACATATGCTTCTTACTTGCAGCAGATCAAGTTTATTTTCGATTTTCGGCACCGCCCCCGCAATTTGAGAAAAACGTCAAAGTAAAGATAGAGGGGCGACATGTTTTCTAGTTAAAATTATTTATCGACTTGCCAAAGGGAATCGTAATGATCGGATGAAAGGTTGTCGAGATATGAGCAAAAGAGTGTTGGAAGCAGTATCGCTGCTTACTGCTGCCACTGCAGCATCAAAATTCATACTGAGCGTACACTTTCGTTGGTACAGAGTATATACGGGCTTGACCGACTTTATTTCATGTTAATAAGAGTTAGTTTTTTTAGAAACCCAAATTTGTTTTAGTGGCTTTGGCAAACGTCACATACTGACCATTTACGGTGTTGGCAAACTTTCAGTTTGTTGTGTAGCCTTTGTTTAGTTCAGTAAATACTACAGCGTATCACTCTTGCGCGCTTCGCAGCTGTCAAGCCCAGTATTTCAAAAACAGATTCCGTTATCATTATCATTATCATTATCATTATCATTATCATATCATTATCATTATCATTATCAAATTATCGTTATCGTTATCGTTATCGTTATCGTTACCGTTATCATTACCATTATCGTTACCGTTACCGTTAACCGTTATCGTTACCGTACCTTACCATTACCGTTACCGTTACCGTTACCGTTACCGTTACCGTTACCGTTACCGTTACCGTTACCGTTACCGTTACCGTTACCGTTACCGTTACCGTTACCGTTACCGTTACCGTTACCGTTACCGTTACCATTACCGTTACCGTTACCGTTACCGTTACCGTTACCGTTACCGTTACCGTTACCGTTACCGTTACCGTTACCTTACCGTTACCTTACCGTTACCGTTTACCGATACCGTTACCGTTACCGTTACCGTTACCGTTACCTTATCGTTACGTTATCTATCTATCTATCATTATCGTTATCGTTATCGTTATCGTTACGTATCTATCGTTATCGTTATCGTTATCATTATCGTCATTGTTATCGTTATCTTATTCGTTATCGCTATCGATACCGTTATCGTTATCGTTATCGTTATCGTTATCGATATCGATATCGATATCGTTATCGTTATCGTCATTGTTATCGTTATCGTTATCACTATCACTATCGATTCGTTATCATTATCGTTATCGTTATCTTCATCGCTATCGTTATCGTTATCGTTATCTTCATCGCTATCATTATCGTTATCTACTTCGCTAGCGTTATCGTTATCTTATCGCTATCATAACGTTATCGTTATCTTTAGCGTTATCGTAATCGTTATCGTTATCGTTATAGTTATCGTCATCGCTATCGTTATCTTGTGATCCAACTATTTCGCATATTTTGCTTATAAACAGGCTTCAAGTCAACCGAAAAAAATTTTCCCCATACAAACTTTTCGTCGCTTTTCCGGAAGTTTTCCGACCCAGTGCCAAATTTCAACATTGGAAAATGGCAGCTCAATTTATTTCACTTACATCTTACAAACCGAATTTCAAGTCAATCGGATGAAAAAATAGAGATTTCATATAGAACCGGGAATTTTTCCGGGAATTTTCCTTGTGGGCGGATTTTCCTGAAATCGGGAAAACACGTGCCCAATTATTTTCGCATACTTCTGCTTATAAACCGACTTTTCAAGACAATCAGATTAAAAACAAATTTTCCCCGTTACAAACTTTTGTGACGCTTTTCCAGAAATTTTCCGACCCTACGGTCGATTTTTCCAACAACGAAAAATGGCATCTCAATTTATTTCACTTACTATCCTGACAAATCCGAATTTCAGTCAATCGGATGGAAAATAGAGATTTGCATATCGAATTTCCAAGAATTTTCCTTGTGGGCGGGTTTTCCGAAATCGGGAAAACACGTGTCCAATTATTTCGCATACTTTGCTTACAAACCGAATTTCAACACAATCGGATGAAAAATAAATTTTCTCATAGAAACTTTTCGGACACTTTTCCGTTTTTCTGGGGAATTTTCCGACCCCCTAAGGTCAAATTTTCAACATCGGAAAAATGACAGCTCATTTTATTTGACTTACTATCCTAACAAACCGAATTTCAAGTCGGAAAAATAGAGATTTGCATATCGAATTTTCCAAGAATTTTCCTTGTTGGCTGATTTTCCGAAATCGGAAAAACACGTGTCCAATTATTTCGTATACTTCGCTTACAAACCCAATTTCAAGTCAATCGGATAAAAAAAAACCCCATACAAACTTTTCCGACGCTTTTCCGGGAATTTTCCGACCCCACGGTCGAATTTTCCAACATCGGAAAATCGCATTTCAATTTATTTCACTTACTATCCTCACAAACCGAATTTCAAGTCAATCGGCTGAAAAATATATTTTTTGCAAATCGAATTTTCCGAGAATTTTTGTGGACGGATTTTCCGAAATCGGGAAAACACGTGTCCAATTAATTTGCATACTATGCTTACAAACCGAGTTTCAAGTCAATTCAATGATAAATGAAATTTTCCCCAATCAAACTTTTCGATCGCTTTTGCGGAAATTTCCCGACCCTAAGGTCAAATTTACCAACATCGGAAAATGGCATTTCAATTTATTTTACTTACTGTCCTTACAAATCCGAATTTCAAGTCAATCGGATGAAAAATAGATTTTTGCATATCGAATTTCCCAAGAATTTTCCTTTTGTAGGCGGATTTTCCGAAATCGGGAAAACACGTGTCCAATTATTTCGCATACTCTGCTTACAAACCGAATTTCAAAATCAATCGGATGAAAAATAAAATTTTCCCGATACAAACTTTCCCCGACTCTTTTCCCGGTGGAATTTTCCAAAGCCCCGTCTTAGTACGCACTTTCACCACATAAGGAAACTCCTGTCCAAATTTCAGCCCTCTAGCTCTTACCGTTTAGGCTGTGCGATGGTTGCCAATAGTCAGTCAGGTAAAAGCAGTTTTTATTTATATAGAATTAATATATTATATATATAAAATGCTTAATAGCTAAAATTTATGTTTTTTGCTTTAAATAATTTTTTTTTAACAATCAAAGTTTAAAATTTTTCAAAGGAAATTTAAGTAACGCTACGACAGGTAACTTTACGACAGATACTAATGCTAATAAAAAAATCTTGAAAGGATTTTTAAATATGATAACTTGGAAAATAATCTTATGTTATTTCAAATCCTTCTAAAAAAGTTTAATTTAAAAAGCTTTTACCAATTCGCAGATATTTGCCATTTTGTATTAACTAGCCAAAAACTACTTCCGTTTTTTGTCACGTTACGACAGCACACATTTTAGCTTATATCTTTAAGAACTTATGGTCGATTGAAGTAATTTTTTTTTCGAATATAGTGTTTTTTAATTGCTACGCAAATATACAAAACACTTTTTAAAAATCCAAGTATTTCATATTTATTTAAAGCATTTATTCGTACAAATGTCACGTTATGACAGATTGGAAATGCCGATATGCAAAAAACAACTTCGCGCCCCGCCGACACATAGCATGCAGCAGGTAGAGAGCCTATGCAATTGTGTAAAACAACAGTAACGCGGACTTACCCTCAAGCACTATTTCACGGGCAGAATGCATGCCCTCGCCGAGGGCAGTTTGCCCTCGGCTCAAAACAGTTTGCCCTCAGATTGGGCAGTTTGCCCTTCGGCTCAAATCAGATTGCCCTCGGCGGGGGCAGTTGGCAATTTTTTTAAGGGCAGATGAGTGCAGCCCGCGCCACGGGCATTTGTTTTTGGGCTGCTGGCCCGCTGCTCGCGCGCTCTGGCTCGTAGCCCCGAGCCACGTGCTTAAATGTGATTAAAGCCTTAATTATTTCATAAGATATAAGTTCGTGATCGATCTGCCAAGTTTGACCGATTTGTATTAAAATTCAAGTTTAAATTGATTTTAAATTAAGATTTGTAAAAAAAAATTTGTATTTTAGTTGAGCGCCATTGTAGTTCTTAAGTATGCGGTGCATTTTGCTTTCAAAACTACACTGTAAAAAACGATAAATATAAATTTCCATGCAAATCGGCCATACTTTGCATAGCGTTCACGAACTTATATCTTATGAAATAATTAAGGCTTAAATCACATTTAAGAGAAAAAAATCAGAACTAAACAATGAGCAAATAAAATTTTTATAATCAACATTTTTTCTAGCACATTGGATCCAAGCAAAACGGCCAAATTAGCCATTTTCTGCATTTTCATGCCTAATTTACAGTTAATCCATTAGAGATATGGAATTTCTAACGCCAAATTCGGATTCTGCATGGAAAACTTGTGTAGAATACATCATTCTTTTAGCTTTTAAAATCCTGTGCTAAGAATATATACATTTTAAAATCTTGTCAAAATATTTATGCCAACCTCCGTTTGGATAATTCGACATATATTTTCTAACCCAAGCAGCTGATTGTGTACTACTTATGATTTTTTGAAAGCTTACTTCCATACCTGTATTCGATAAAAATTTCAAAATCTTAGAATTTTTTGTTTCAAAGATATAGTGGTTTATTTATGAAATTTTTTTTGTCAAAATAATTATGCCGACTAGTGTATGTAGTAATCAAGATCGGAAGATCGGTAAGGATCGGATGAACAAAACAAAGTTCGCTGCAGCAGCGCAGTAGCAGCGCTGCTTTCAGCTGCTACAGCGGCAGCAAAATACAAGCTGAGCATTCAATTTCGTTGGTACAGAGTATACTATAGTCGGGCTCGACCGACTTAATCTTGGATTTCAGTTTAAGACCTTTTACAATTCAGGCTCAAATATGTCACTGAAAATTCACCTATTGCATTCGCATCGAAGTAGACTTCTTTCCGGAAAATCTTGGCATGGTGAACGATTTCACCAGGAAATCAAACATATGGAACATCGATTCCAAGTGCATGGGAACGAGGTGATGATGGGTGACTATTGTTGGTTCCTGATACGTGAAACAGTAAATTTGCATAAAAAGCGCAGTCGGACAACAGTATTAAGTGATTTTTAAACTCTAAACCAAAGGTACACCGAGTATATTAAGTTTGTGCATAATAACAGGCAGAAGAAGCATCTCCGACCCAATAAAGAATACATATTCTTGATCAGCATCGACAGCCGAGTCGATCTAGCCATATTCGTCTGTCCGTCCGTCCGTCTGTCCGTATGACAAACAGATCTCGGAGATGGTAAGAGATAGAGGTTTGACATGTATGGGACAAAAACTTCTTATACTGGCACGCAGATCAAGTTTATTTTCAATTTTCGCCACGTCCCCTCCCGCCTCCGCAAATTGGAAAAACTTAATTTCTCCGGCAGTTTTATAGATAGAAGGTTTGTACCTGCTGGACATATTTAGTAATCGGGATATTTCCGCTGAAAGAATTTTAAAGATCGGATGAACGATATTCGAGATATAAGAAAATCAAACAATTATGGGCAGCACCGGTCGCAACGGTGATGGGCAGCACTTCACAGGTACAGAGTATATTATAGTCGGGCTTGAACGACTATCTTTCTTGTTATACCCTTGCAGAGGGTATTATAAAATTGTGCGGATGCTTGTAACGCATTGAAGCATCTCCGACCACATAAAGTATATATATTCTTGATCAGCAAGACAAGCTGAGTTCATTTAGCCTTGTCCGTCTGTCTGTTTCTATGCTATTACTCCGTCAGTTTTAAAGCTATTCTCAACAAACTTTGCACGAAGTCTTTTGGTACATATACGCTGCACATTTGTCGGAGCCGGCCAGATCGGATGACTATAGCATATAGCTGTCATAGGAACGATCGGTCGAAAAACTAGTTCTAGTGAGAAAAACTTTTTTGTTTTTAATGAAAACGTCCTTATCATTGGCTTACACTTTTTTATATACTTTTACACAATTCTACAAAGTTTGGTTGAAATCGGATGACTATACCATATATCTCCCATAGGAACTATCGGTCGAAAAACTAGTTCTTGGGAGAAAAATTTTTTTGTTCTTAATGAAAACGTCCTTATCATTGGCTTACACTTATTTTATATACTTTAACACAATTCTACAAAGTTTGTTTGCAATCGGATGACTATAGCATATAGCTCCCATAGGAACGATCGGTCGAAAAACTAGTTCGAGTGAGGAAAACTTTTTTGTTTTTAATGAAAACTTCCTTTTTATTGGCATGTTCTTTATTTATATACTTTAACACATTTCTACAAACTTTTATCAAAATCGGATGACCATTACATATAGCTGCAGTATGAATGATCGGTCGAAAAAGAAGTTCTAGTGAGAAAAGCTTTTTTGTTTTAAATAAGATCGCCTTCAAATTTCGTAATTCACAGTGGATTATGCTTTTCCATGATTTCACCAAGCTTGGTCGAAACCAGACATCTATGTATATAGAGCCACAAAAAAAGTAAGGTCCAAAAAGAAGTCTTAGTTAGAAAAACTATTTTGTCTTCAATGGAAGTTGCAAGGGTATACTAAACTTTGGCCGAGCCGAAGTTAACTTTCCCTTATTTTTATACCCTGTTCCCATTGAAAATGGGAAAAGGGGGATCATGAAGTTGTGCAAAAATATGTAACAGGTAGAAGAAAGCATTTAAGTAAAAGTAAAATTGGCTTGTCAAGATGACACAGCCCCAAAGGGCCAAAGCCGAGCCTCTCTCAATCTCTTGGCTTGTGCGCTTCTAATTTTCGCACAAGAGAAAGGGACCTACAGTTTAACGCAGAATCCGAACGGCAGTTTGAGAAGCTTTCCATGGCTATTTACTACAAAGCTGGCGCCAACAGCAGAGAGTGTTGCCTCCATGTATGCGCTTATCACATCCAAAATAATTGTCAACAATATATTCCTGAGCTGTGCAATAGCTGTTTTGCGTCCACACACGCTTTAGAAACGCCGCTATTCATACGTCCCCAATTCGCATGTATTTAATATAGAAACAAAATGAAATATAAATTGTACTAAAAATAAACCCTTTTGTAAGCCTGTAGGAAGTCAAATGGTTGCTGTGCGAAATCCAAAGACAGTTCCGGCTCCGGTATGGACATGACAATGCGTTCAACGTTCTCTGCATATTCAGCCAGTTGGGGTTCGGTCGAGTTGGGTTTCTGTGTGTTTGAGCCCTTCTCCTTGGAAGTGCGACTCTTGGCAAGTTGTAGCTTTTGCGGTGCCAAAATGGAGTCATTCACATTTAAAGGCAACAAATTCATGAAGACGGTTCGATTGGGTGGAAAGTTCATCTTCTGTGTGACCTTGGGGGCAATGGCCGCCTTGGAGCGTGGTGTGAGATTATCTTCGGTAACCAGGGCCCGCATCTGCTTTATTGTATTGATCTCGCTTTGCTTGCGAACAGTCGTGTTGTATTGAGGCGCTGACAATTTATTGCTGTGGGCCGAAGTCGTTGGCCTGGCTATGGACGGGGCAAGTGGATCAAACTGTCGCTCCTTCGGATTGGGGTGGATGCTCTCCGGCTCTGCGTCGTTGTTGGGTAGGACGCAAACGGTTGGTGCCACGCCTTCATTAACATGTTGCACTCGGCGTTGCACGGGATTCTTCTGGTTTACAATAACTCGGGATTTGCGTTTGTGTGGCATTTCAAACAAAGTCGTTAAGCAAAAGGGGACGAAAAAAGCAAGGCAAACTACAAAGTGTGGATTTTGTTCAAGTTGCTGGATACACAATAATCGAAATCGTAAACAGAAAATTCCTGGCACAATTTTTTTCATATGAACTTTGGCAGAAATTTTTTGATTTTGCGTTGCTGGATACCCGGCTTATCCAATGACACGTATAACCAAAAAAACTTCGATGCTTCGTTGACCAGATGTCTGCTGTCGTGGAAAAGAAGTGTCCGGACTGAATTATGTCCCTGAAGCTGCGCTTCATTTTTTGAAAGGTGACCTCCATCAGTATTATGGCACTTGGATGGCTAAGAACTTTTAAAGCTGGATTAGCATACTTAAAGCTTTAAATGGGGCCAATGATACCAATAATATCGGTGGCATGTTTTTCACAATATGCGAGCATATTGAAATGTGATTCACTGTTTCTCATATTCTTTATAGTTTTCAGGGTGCTGCTTCCGCAAATGACGAACAAAAATGGGCGTCACAGTCAAGTACCCTTTTATAATGGCATTGCAAATTTGGCACTTTGATGAAATATCTTTCTCGTTGCTTGTATTCTTAGACGATGATGTTGGCTGCGTAAATAATAACAACGATAATTCGAACACAACCAAAAGCTGAATCACTTTATAATAACAGGGTTTAACCAAAGACCGTAAAACAACAAGACGCGTAACGGCTATACAACTGAATGGAAAAGCGAAATTTCAATGTGGAGTTTCGATTTTACCAGGGATGCAAACCAATCGAAAATAAGTACTGGTTCGGTTCAGTGGTTCACACAGTTTCTGTACCGCCGGTTCGGTTCATTACATGGTTTTTGGAGCTAACTGAACCGCGGTTTCGGTTCGATTCAGTGGTTCATAAAGACATATTATGAAATACAGTCGAACTTCTGTATAGCGAATCTTAAGAGGACAAAAATAAGCTTCATTATATAGAATAGTTTGAATATTGAACGAAATTGCAGTGTTCTGGAAGATAATAATAAAGGCCTGTGTCCAGCACTGCGGGAAATTCCTGCCAGGAATTTGCTATTTATTTTGATTTTGTGGAACCCATGTAAAATATTTTTGAGAAGTTTAATTTTAAATAAATTTAAACAAAATAACGTTAATCCAACTTCGGTATACCATTGTAGATTTAATTTCAGTACGACGTGTCTAGAGGTTTATTATTGATTGAGCAGTCGGGTGTGATGACATCACACCTCGCCATTAGCCACATTTCTCTCACAATTCGTTCTAAATTATTGGGTCGATGCAGTGTGGCCCGAAAAGAAATATGACTTAATGGTTGGTGTCCAATTAAAAAACAGTCATTTATTTTTGAATGCAATATAAGAACAAGAGCTCAGCATCCGGGTCAGTACCTTGGCAAAATGAATCTGCTGCTTTTGTAGCAATAAGGGAGAATTACAAAACAGAAGCCGCTATTATTAATTTAATTAAATAAAATCTTGTATTATATTTAGTAAAGTAAAATGGCTTGTCAGGTTGACACAGCCCCAAGGCTTGTCAAGTTGACACAGCCCGAAAGGGCCAAAGCCGAGCCTCTCTCAATCTCTTGGCTCCTGCGCTTCTAATTTTAGCACAAGAGAAAGGGACCTACAGTTTAACGCCGAATCCGAACGGCAGTTTGAGAAGCTTTTCATGGCTAATTACTGCAATGCTGGCGCCAACAGCAAAGAGGTGTGGCCGGGTGTAAAGTTTAATTCAAACTTTTCATTAGATGTTCCGAGGCGGGATCGAACCCACGACCTCATGCACAGCGGTTGCGCACACTAGCCGCTGAGCCACCCGGCCACTTAGAAGAAAGCATTTGCGACCCTATAAAGTATATATATTCTTGATCAGCATCAACAGCAGAGTCGATTTAGTGATGTCCGTCTGTCCGTCCGTCTGTCTGTATGAACGCGTCGAGCTGCAGTCGAGTGTCCCGACTACAAAATACCCTTTTCCCTTGATTTCGTGTGTTTTTTCTGTACATACACACACACTCACACATACACACTCCAACATACACACAAACGCATGGCATGCGGCCGCGAGCGATAACTGACAATGCAAGACCCCCCTCTCTCCCACAATCAAAATTGATTCGTAAATAAATTCGGTTTTTATTTTTTTATTGTCCGATCTTAGTGATCTTTTCAGAATAGATAGATATTGGGCCTTACTTGATATATGTACAGTTTGGAAGGTCTATCTTAAAAATTGTGGCTCTGACAGATTTTTGCGCTTAAAGGGGGCAGGGGGAGGAATTTTCAAATCTGAAACAAACTCTAGCTCTTATAGTCGGACAGGGCTAAACCGACTCGGCTATTGATGCTGATCAAGAATATATATACTTTATAGGGTCGCAAATGCTTCCTTCTACCTGTTACATACTTTTGCACAACTTCATGATCCCCCTTTTCCCCATTTTCAATGGGAACAGGGTATAAAAAAATATGTCTTTGACCTTCTACAACTTACCCAAATTTTATTTGATTTCAATATATGACCCACATATAGAAAGGTTGCTATATTGTCTTTCGTTCTGTTTTTTCGAAAGCTGTTCTACTTTCTTAAAATCAGACACTCCATTCAGACTCAGCGAGTCATTTTACATGAGAATTGATTTAAAATTGCTGTGGGTCAGCATATTTTTAAAAATTTGTGTCGTAGTGTTATCATAGACCTCTAGCAAGAAAACATGGATGCAGTGCGGTCTATATAGATATAGAGATTCTGTGTTCTTTAATGTCGACTCTGAAGGGGATTGGCTTTTTTTCTACCCTTTCAAAGGATATATTAAAATGGTCAAGATGTTTGTATCGCATAAAAGGAAGCATTTTCGACTTCATGTATATATATTATGCCATGTTCGCTGTTTCTATGCTGTCTTCTTTGTCAGTTTTAAATCTATATTGACCACACTTCATATAGGCTTCGGGGAAGCTGAAGTTAGGTATCCTTAAGTGGCAGAGTTGCCAGAACATTAGGGTAAAAAGATGCTAGATTTTCCAAAAAAAAATTGCTAGAAATAGCTAAAAATAATAAAAATAAATAAAAAATAATAAAATAAATAGCTAAAAATAAGAACTTAAAAAACAGTTGTTTTCGGACTAAATTCCACCAGATACTTGTAAAAAATTAACTTGTAATAAGTTTCGAATACAAAAATACTTTAAATGAGGTCCGCAAACCGCCAAAATAAGGGATCCAAGAGCTGATAAATTTGCGCAAAAAACTGCTAGAAATAGCTAAAAATTGGAAAAAGTGTTTTTAAGACTACAGCATCAGCAAACTTCAGTATTAATTTTAAAAGATACGATGAATGACCGCCGCGAATTTTTGCATGATAATCATTCATAATTTGCGGTGTCTCGAAGGAATTATTTTGGATTTTTTTGAGCACAGGTTTCTATACTTGATTATTACCAAAATTACTTTTGAAGGTGCTAAGACTAACAAAATCTTCAAAAAGGACAGAGTCCCGCAATGAAATCACAATCTCCCCTTTTGTTTGGAGTCCGAGCCGAACCCGAATCTAGGTACAACGAAAGCTGAAAGGCCAAAAAATGCTGATCTCAGTACTAAGAATTATGTACCGAAATTTAGTAACTTCGTCCATATCAGCAATATTTGAGTTTCTTTACTCATTATAATGAAACAAAATATTTTGCGACAATTCATAGTAGTCAATTTCTTGAAACGAATATATATATACTATATACTTCTAAGAGTTTTTTCTCAGGGGAAGTTCTATACCAAAGGTTTAAACCAATTTAATAGGCGTTATTTCGCACTTCGTCTTAAAAATTTAAAAATTGCTAGAAATAGCTAAACATAATTTTAAAGTTGCTAGATTTATAGCTAATAGCATTTCGAAAAATTTATAAGCATTTCCACTTTTGAAAATGCTAGACCTAGCAACTAAATAGCTAAAATGGCAATACTGTAAAGTGGTAACACCATCTGTAGAATTAAAAAAAAAATCTATTTTTTATTGGCTTAAAAATAGTTTAACTCTTCTAGAATATGGTGCAAAAAAGATTATGTGTAAAAAAATGTTTTTTCGCCGAAATTTTAATTTTTTTGAAAGGGCCTCCGGCCGCCCCGCTGCGACTACCTGCGAGTTTCTTGTTTACAATCTGACATCGCTGTATGTGCTTTCAATGATGGTCTCACTAGTATCCTGCACATTATGAACATGCTGAAGATGGATATTGGTGTCCAGGCCTACAATTTTTGCGTGGAATTCGATGCGAAGCGCATCCAATACTCTGAGCGCTCCCTGACCGATGCTGCTAAAACGGCGCGCTCGATCATTAAATCGTCAAAGAAAGATCTGTAGGGCGAATATTCCAAGTTTGGAAGGGCAGCTTTGTGGTACTGGGATTGCAGACTAATGATAAGAATTCTTAAAAAAAGGGTTTTCAATTTTTTCATGTTAATACTTCATGTTAAAACCTTGAACGCGCTTTTCTAGAAACACGTTTTTCGAAATCGGCACGCACGAGAACTTGAACAATTTTCAATATTTTTGCTTGAATTTTTACCTACATTTTAAGGATGCCAACACGCAGTGAACATCGTACGGAATTTTTGGGAAAATTAATTAAGAGATTTTTAGTCAGGGCTGCAAACCGGTTTTGAACCGAACCGGTTTGAACCCGGAATTCCGACTATTAATTTATTCTGAACCGAACCTCTTTAATAATAAAAGCTGAATCTGAACCTGTTCCGAACCTACAGTTTCGGATCAGTTCAACAAAAACGATAGACAAAAAAATTGTGTCCTACTGCCTAGCGACTTCTTCTGTTATCTGGTCGGTTTTGGCAACTGAGTCTTAAAATTGTCAGAAAAGTTTAATAAAAAAATCGGGATAAACGTTCAGAATTACTTATAAGGTCCCCAATAGCCTCTGCCCTTTTGAGATCTTCGACTTCAAAGCTTTTAAGTGATTCACAAAAACAAGAGTTAAACATTACATTGGTAATATTTTTCAGATTACGTAATGAAATTGAACTTAACAGTAAATTATATTTTGAATATTAACATGTGATCTACAAATCGCGTCCGATTGAGAGGAGCTTGGCTTTGGCCCTTTGGGGCTGTCAAGCTTCACGCTGACTTACATATTTTGTGGTGTTGTTGTTTGGGGCTTCAAGGTGTTCGTGTGGGGGGAGTGGGAGTACTTAGTATTGAGTACTATGAATTGAGTATTGAGTATGGAGTATAGAGTATCGAGTACTTAGGGTCGAGTACACTCAGTATCAAATACAGAGTATCATGTTCTTGGTATCGCGTACTTATTATCAAGTACTTAGCATCGGTTGCTGAGTACCAAACACAAAGTATAGAGTATAAGTATCGAGTACTTAGTATTAAGTACTAAGTATCGAGTACTGAGTATCAAATACTGTGTATCGAGGACTTGGTATCGAGTACTTAGTATCAAGCACTAAGAATCGAATACTGCCTAATCGAGTACTGAGTTTAGAGTACATAGTATCGAGTACTTAGTGTCGAGTACTTAGTGTCGAGTATCGAATTCTGAGAATCCAGTACTTGGCATCGCATTGAGTATGTCGTGTCGAGTACTTAGTATGGAGAACTATTATCGATTACTGAGTTTTGAGTATCGAGTATACAGTAACACACTACCACAATAATGTGAGAGGCGGAGCCTATCCACTCATACCTATTTTTTATTAACACTGTGTAAAGCATGGGCTGAACCAAGGTTCGAACCAAAACCTTCTCCTCAAAACCTCGAACCTCAAATTTCCGAACCTTAACTATTGATACATTTTGGTTCGAGCCCGCGAGCCGGAGCTCCGGTAAAATTTTTTGGTTTGCAGCCGTGTTCTTAATTACCACATACGTGTTGTTTTTTTTTTTTTGAACCGAACATCTACCTTTTTTCCAAATCTTCGCCAAATACACAAAAATTAATATTTTTAAAATTCCGTAAGTCATTCACTAGCTATACTTATGTAGATTAAGTGAAATTTTGTTTTCCTCAGGTCCAAATTTGGACCAGTTCTGCTGCGTGCCTCTCAAACATGGTCCAGGGGGATGGCTATAGCGGCGCCATCATGGTTTTTTTTATAAAAAAATTTTTTGTGTCATTGAATACATATATAGGTATCTAATGTCATACCCAACTTTCGTTCGCTTATTCACATCCCTTCTGGTGGAAAAAAATTAGCGGAAAAACGCACGAAAATGAGCTACAGTGGAATTAAGGGGGTAGTACAAGTTGCGACGAAAAAAACAGACTTTTTTTTGAATATTTTCATTGCTCAGATATTCATAATATACCCAAGGTGACCCAAATTTCCTAGCATCAACAAACTTTAAACGCGTTTTTCATTTTCAAAGTGCCGCCATTTTGTCTAATATTAACTTTTTTCCAAATTTGAGGTTCAGGCTAGAATATCATCAATACTGAACAAAAACTTTTTTCCGTTTTGCATTCGGATTACGGAGTACCCCGAATCATGGCAACCATCAGCGATCTTTTTTTTTATACCACTTTTTGCAGGCCGGAAATTTTTCATCCGACGTCATTATTCCAAAATAAAAAATTTTGTAGTTTTTTATAACTTCCAAAAAAATTATTTTTCGTTTTCTTTCTGTGAATTTTTTTTTCATTGTGTTACAAACAGATTAAACTAAACAAAAATTAATTTTTGCTTCGTTATGAGGGCTGTTCAAAAAGTTCTCGGCCGTCAAAGTGGAGGGTTCAAAAAATGGTATAGTGCTGGCGGCCACGATTTCGCGTCCCCAGGTTGTCTGATATGAAAAGCAAAATCGGGGCTATAATCAGTATAGATGTCATTCTGGTCTGAGCCTAGAAAAAAATTTTGTGACCTTTTTTGACAAATTGGCGGCCATTGAAAAATGAAAAATCGATCATTAATGTCCTTGGGTCATTAAAAGGGCTATATCTTCTAAGATATTTCGAATTTCTAAAAATCATTTTATATTCTCAAATATCCAAGCTATAAAAAAATGCAAAACGAAATTTTTAATTTCGATTTTCAATCGTTGACAATAATGCAAAACCCATTTTCACAAATTGAGTGCATTCATGCAGACCTCTAATATAAATATGTTTGTATGTTTAAGAGACTAATGTTACATCATTTGCTTTTTTGGGCAATATGTAATGCTTAATGTATAAGTTTATGTGGAATATTTATATAAATCTAATATCAAATTCTGTTGAATTGACAACCGTAAAAATTCTCGACTGCTTACTTGGTAGAAGCTGCAGAATTCTTAACATCTGCTGGGGTGTCTTCTTCGCAGGATAAACTCTCACTGCTGGTGGCAGCAATCCATGCCCTCGAGTTTCTCATCCTCCAAACTATCGCTGTCATCTGTGTAGTCATCGCCAGCGCTGAGCTTGCGCTTCTTGCAAGCACCATTTACAACCGCCGGGGGCTTTATTTCTCCGGGTTCCACAGCTGCTGGATAAACCCTCATTGCTGGTGGCAGCAGGTGGCCTGCCTTTGCTAGCAGCTGGAGCTGAAACCTTGGCCTTGGGTTTATCATCCTCCAAGCTATCGCTGCCATCTGAAGAGTCATCGCCAGCGCTGAGTTTGCGCTTCTGGCAAGCACCATGTCTCCCCGCCGGGGGCCTTATTTCTCCGGGTTCCTTACTTGATTCGCTTTCATCATCACAGCTGCTGGATGACTCCTCACTGCTGGTGACAGCAGGTGACTTGGCTTTGATAGCAGCTGAAGCCTTGGCATTGGGTTTCTCATCCTCCAAGCTATCGCAATCGTCTGTGTAGTCATTGGACTTAGCTGGTTTCTTTGCTGTACCTGAAGCTAAGGCTGGCTTCTTGACAGCAGACTTTTCCTCTTCTGAGAAGGAATCCTCACTGAAACTGGCAGCAACCTGCTTTTTGACTGGGCTGGCCTTAGCTGAAGCGGCCTTGGCTGGAACATTCTTGACAGGAACGGCCTTTTTGGGTGCTTCTTCTTGTAAGGATGAATCTTCATTGGTGTACTCCGCTTTTTTGGCAGGAGTTGTCTTGGCTGCAGCCTTAACAGCTGGTTTTTGCGAAGGCTCAATATCCGCATCGATATGTTCTCTTGAACTCTCAGCCTTCTTGACAGCTGCCGTTTTTGCTGCTTTTTCATCTGAAAAGCTGTCCTCACTGGAGGTATCAGCTTTCTTAGCGGTTACGGGGTTTACAGGAGCAGCCTTAGTCGGTGGTTTCTTCATTTCCTTGGAGTCCTCACTTCTGGAGTAAGCAGCTTCAGCTGCTGCGAGTTTGGTGGACTGGCCATTGATGAGAACAAGTTTCTTTGCTGGAGTCTCATCCGAGTCACTGTCGTCGCCTTCACTGTCCTTAGCTGGGCCCTTGATATGTGGAATCTTTGTCGAGCTTTTACTTTGATAGAATTGCAAAATCTCAATTAGCTTGGGCGTTTTCTTGGCAACCTTGACCGCCTTCGTTTTCTGCTCAAATACTTTGGCCAGTTCTTTGTCTATACCTTCAAAATGCTCCAATTCAATACCATTGACCTGTTTTACAAGCTCCGCCATTGTTGTAAAAAAATTATTCAGTTAATTTTTTTATGGGCTATCGCTATCGATAGTTCAGGGTTAGCAATACTCTCACGAGTTTTTATACCGCCATCACAGTGACTCATTTGGCGAGTGCAAGCGCGGGTTAACTATAACTAATTAATTCATTTAATTTTGATATAAGAGAAAAAAATTACTGAGGGACTTCTCCTGGAATAGAAATTTTTTTTTAGATTGTTTTTTTCATTTCAGGGTATTTAGGCCCCATGTTGAGCGCGGAAAAGTTGAATTGAGGAATTTTAAACATTTTCAATTGTAAGCAGGGATTCATTCCGGAACCGGTACCGTTAACCGAAATAAACCGTTTCCAGTACCACTCCAAGCTTCAATAAGTAAAGACGTGTGACTACCGAACAACAGCAAGTGCAAGTGCAAGTGCTATCAGCTTAAAAGCAAACACACAAAGCAAAACTCGCAAAAAAAAAGCAAAAACAAATCTACGTGTGAACAGTTAAACTATCCAAACGCAAAAGGGCTGCAGCCCAAAAAAACACCAACAATGACCCGTCCGCCAGACATAAACAGACTATTATTAATCAATAAATCCACAATAAATGAGCCCAAGTTCATTACAATAAACAGATCAGACAACAACTCTTTCGAAAATGTTTAACCATTCATAATAAAAAAAATCATCGACTACACGTGCAACGGAGAAGTAGAATCTTGTAAAAAAACAAGAGCAGGATCACTGCTAATCAAAACAAAGAATTTTCTGCAAGCACAAAAAACTATTAAAGCTTACCACCTTCCACGACTTCCCATCACCGTAAACGAACACAAAACACTTAACTTCTCGAAGGGAGTAATTTACTCAAACGAATTGCGCAATATCGAAGAAGAAATCATTCTGAACGAGCTCAAATTGCAAAAACGTCACAGAAGTCCGAAAAATACTTAAAAAGGAAAAACAACACAATCAAAGAAACTGGACTAATTACACTGACCTTTGCATCACTCACCTTACCAGAAACAATAATGATTGGATATGAACGTATAAATGTGCGCCCTTATGTCCCACTCCCTCTCAGATGCCGAAACTGCCTACGACTTGGACACCCCACTACCACCTGCAAAAGCCCCAAAGCATGCCCTAACTGCTCCGCTGAACAACACACAAGTGAAGACGAAACCTGCAACAACGAAAAATTCTGCATTAATTGCAAATATGACCCAAACAACCAAAACAAACACAGCCCTTTGGACAAAACATGCCCTCAATTTATTAAACAGAAAGAATTAACAACAATAAAAACATTAGAAAAAGTCGACCACAAAACCGCCCTAGCAATCTACCATACACACCATAGCCACCAAACCACACTGTATTCAAAAATAGTAACCCAACCACCTGTTCAACCAGCTGTACAATCATCTACCTCCATAAAATCATCAACAAACACAACCAACACATCAAGCCTTCCCAAAAACACTCAACAAATTCCACGCCAAGAAGTAAAAGGAAGATTTATTTCCTCATACGAAGACCTACTCGAATCAGCCATGGACACCACTCCAGCGATCGAAAAACCATCAACTTCATCTACAGCCCTGAAAGGTCATCTCGAAGATGACCCCAAACTCAGGATCTTCTCCACCAAACAAAACACCCTCACCAAGCCTCTAAAATCGAAAGAAAAAACGAAAAAAAAACCAAAAACAAAAACAAAAATGTACTAGGATCCACTGATGACGATAGCATGTAACTCTAAATAAACTTAATCTTAAGGTGCCCGAAGCGCCTGTGGCCCCCACAGGTTACATCATGTAACCCGGAGGGACCACAGACGCTTCAGGGCACCACACCTTTCTTTAAGTGATCCCTACCTGTTGATTACAACTCAGCGAGTAGGGGTCACATACAAACCTATACATAATGCAACTGCACCCACCTGAAATATGTATACCTATATCAAAAAAAAAAAAAAACTTAAAAAATTCATATAATAATGTTAAAAGTCCTGCAATGGAATCTTAATGGATACATTAACAATTATAACCAGTTGCAAATCCTGATCAAAACCCACAGCCCAAGAATAATTTCCCTGCAAGAAACCCACCTCTGCAATACGCATAATATTCCCATCCCGATTAATTTCACACTTCACCACGAAAACACAGCAACAAACGGATACGGTGGGGTAGCCCTTCTTATCCATAACTCCATACAGCAACAACCAATAATTCTGAACAATTTCGATTTCGATACAATAGCAGTCAGAGTTCACTCAAAGGTAAAGTTCACAATAATTTCATCATACATACCTCCTAACAAGACCTTCAAACTTCAAAATCTACATTCAATACCATTCAAACCCCCTACTCATAACAGGTGACTTTAACAGCTGGCACCAAAGCTGGGGCTCGCCGAACAATAATACAAGAGGCAACACTTTATTTAAATTTATTAACCAATCATCCCTGACTACTCTCAACACCGGTTCCCCAACACACTTCACCACTCACCATACCTTTACACACATAGACCTATCCCTGGCAACAGCACACCTAGCCATACACTCAAAATGGAAGACAGACAGCTTCCTTTCCGGAAGCGATCACTATCCAATACACATCGACCTTTTCGAACATTTAAGTCACCCCAATACAATCACCCAAACCCCAAGACCTAAATTCAACCTCAACAAAGCTAACTGGCACCTATTCAATGAACTCACAGAAAAACTCTCCAACGAAAGACCTATCAGCACAAACATTAACCAAGAGACAGCCAACATCGTAAAAGTAATTATAGAAGGTGCAAACCAAACCATACCACAATCTCAAAAACCAAGACGTAACAAAAACGTCCCATGGTGGGATAAAACTCTCCAGCAACTAAAACAGGAGAAAAATACAGCATGGCTAAGACTAAATAGAAACATTAACACGACAAACATCCTTATATACAAAAAATAAAAATTAGAAAACGCGCATCAATTCAAAATTTTACAGCCGACATTAGTCCCAATAGCTCCATCTCTAAAATTTGGTCAAATATAAACCGTTTTTGCGGGATAAAAACCCGTCACGACATACACTGTCTCACAAATCCCAATGACCCCACCCAAAACCTTGTCAACCCACGCGATATAGCCAACACTCTCTGCACTCATTGGTCACGCTCGTCCCAAGACGATAATTTCCATGCTACGTTTAGACAACATAAAATAGGAACAAATCGCAACATATCGCACACTCCATCCCCTCTAGCTAAAACTTTGGAAAAAGATGTTACGTTATTAGAATTATTAGCAGCAATCAACCAATTAAAAGGAAAACCCCTGGACGAGACCGAATAAGCTACCCTATGCTCAAAAACCTGCCTCATAACCTATTACAACGACTCCTCAACCTCTTTTACAATATTCTAATAGCACATATTCCACAACAATTTAAAGTAAGTAACATTAACCCTATACCTAAACCTAGCTCCGACAAAACTTCCATCAATTCGTACCGCCCTATATCTCTCAACCCTTGCATCGCCAAGGTACTAGACAAAATTATCTCCAAGCGACTATGGTGGTTGGCTTCTAACGGCAAACTACTTGATAGTAGACCACCTCAGCCCTTTCAACTAGAAACCACATTTCAGTTATATCACTTGACTTTGCGAAAGCATTTGATAGAGTCGGAATCCATTCCATCACTGACGAGCTCTTAAAATGGAAAATAGGACCCAAAATGTTCAACTACATAACCAACTTTCTCACTAATAGAAAAATTACAGTTCAAACCAACCACACATTCTCCAACCCTCAACCACTCGAAAACGGAATACCGCAGGGATCTCCTCTGTCAGTAATTCTTTTCTCCATAGCCTATAATAAACTCAACAATATAATAGCCAACCACAAAAGCATTGAATTTACTGCCTACGCCGACGATTATACGATAATACACAGAATAAAAAAAAACCAGCCTATATTAAACATTGACTTGTTATTCAATGATATTGATGAGTGGTGCAACTACTCTGGTGCATCACTCTCAGTACCTAAATGCAAGCACCTTCATATCTGTCGAAAGACTAAATGTAACTTACAGCTGCAATCTACCAACTTTTCGCTACAAAATGTGGAATCCTTAAAAAATTCTGGGACTTACAATAACAAAAAAATACAGATGGAATAATCACATTGAAAACCTCACTACACAACTATCCAAAAGACTTAGCATAATAAAATGTTTATCGAACAGAAAATTTAGCTGCGACACGAACTCTATAATATACGTTATAAAATCAATAATAATGTCCAAAATTGACTACGGCATTTATCTTTATGGTAAAGCACCTAAGTCTACTCTGAGCAAGTTAAAAACCATCTACCACTCCTCAATTAGATTCGCATTTGGAGCATTCCGCACTACTCCAATCCACAACCTACTCTACGAAGCAAATATCCTACCGGTCGAATACAGAACCACCCTTACAACCCTCAAAAACTTTAAAATTGTTATGAACTCAAAGCACTCACCGATTGAACAGATATACAAAAAAAAAGACAAGTCAAAAAGAATACCCAAAATTCCCTCCTTCATTTACGACACACAATAGAACAATTTAAAAAACTTAAAAATCAATATATCACCGATACCAACCATAAAGAATCAACTCCCCTGGCTGTTTGATAAAACATGCATAAATACTTCCCCTCCACACCTCACTGAAATCAAACACCCTCAAATAACTTACCAACAGAAATTCAGAGAAATTAAAAACACCTCAAACAACCGAACATTTTTATACACAGATGGTTCCAAATCCTCTAATGGAGTATTCTACAGCATTACAACAGAAACGGACATAGTTACATACCAGACACTACCCCAACACTCATCTATCTTCACCGCTGAAATTGCGGCCATCCTAACAGCCTGTAACTACGCCAACAAACAGACGGGAAAATTCACAATATGCACCGACTCTCTCTTCGTTACAATCAATACAAAACACCAATAGCCAAAACTTTTATACCAGCTCCATCAGGAAAATTCTCAACTCAAAGAAAAACAAACTGTCACTACTATGGGTCCCCGGACACTGCAATATAGTTGGTAATGAACTAGCAGATGAAGCAGCCAGAAAAGCACAAAAATTCCCTCTAACAACTCAAAACAATTTCAACCTTACAGATATAAGTACATATGTAAGCAACATGTCACAAGCATTCGATGAGACTGTTTGGACTAAGACTTCACCACATTATCAACAGATAAATCCAAACAAACACCCCATTCAAAAATTCCCAGCCTTAAACATCTCACGAAATGACGCAATAAAATTCATAAGACTTCGATTGGGCCACACCAATCTAACCCACAGCTTTATATTTACCAAAACTCCTCCACCGATCTGCACAACTTGCAACACAACCCTTTCCATTCCCCACATCCTAATAGATTGTCCACAATCCACCAAATGAAATACTATCATACAGCAACGCGCACCAAACAATAGAATTTCTTAAATCTTGTAACATATACCACACCATATAAATCTGTAAATTTACAAACAATACATTTAAGGTAAACTGAAAAAATACATGTCTAAAACAAATACCACCACAACTAAAACACAACACATTACATATATACACTACCACTTTATTTCATAAACCTAAACTTAATTTCAATTAAAATCTATGTACATAAATACTCAGTAAGCTTAAGGCCTAAGTCGCTATAGCTTAAATCTTTAAGTTACACACAATTTGTAATTGCGTGCTAATTTTGTAATAATAATAATAATAATAATAATAATAAACCGTTTCAAATCACGTACCGGAACCGGAACCAATACATTTTTTTTTGAGAACCGAATACCTTTACCGTTATTATTGGAACCGATAGAACCGGATCGAAACCGAAACGTTGGTACCGGTACTGTTTCGGTTTTTTTTTTAACGTTTTTAGAGTAATTTTGGTCAATGTTTGTAACGCAAAGAAGGAATCTTAAGACGCCCTTTTCACGATGTTAGATTTTCTTGCCACTTTTCTGAGAAGGCGTAAAATTCAAGAACCCCTCTGTTAAATGACTTGCATGAAAATCTCGCAGCTTCTATTAGGCGAATAAAGTATGTTCGTAGATTGATTGATTTGTTTTACATACATACATACATACATATGTATTTACATTGGCAATAAAATAAAATATGAACATATGTGCATGTATTGTACAAGTGCATGCATTAAAACCGGTGACTGGCTCGTCAGTTTTACATGTGCCGAAAACATCAACATGTACATAAATACATACATACATATGTTCAAATTGTCGATCCTTCCTTTGTAAGACGGGTACTCTTATCGCAGTATTAGTTGAGTACCCCTTACTAATATGCCTACACATGTGCATACATACGTACATATATAAGAAATTCAGTTGTGTTTCATCGTTTATTTATTTTTATTTTTTTATGTATTACCATACATTCATAAAAAAAACACTAACGCGTCGATTTCGCAGCACTGCGATAGATATTGCGAAATAATCAAACGCTTGGCGCTTTTTTTGCTTCTCCTTCTGCATACGCAATTGTTAGAAAGAGACAAATGTATAGGTTTATTATGAGCAAAAGAGAACTCGAAGAAAAACTGCAACCGGTTGGGTGTGTGAGTGCTTGTGGCTCTACTACAAAAACCAAATCGACAATACAGCCTTGTCTGCATATATTGTTGTTGTCTTCAGTTTCGCAAGAGGAGAGAAAGAGAAGATAGACATATTCGAGTTCTTGCCATACGCCATTCGCGCAAAACCAACAACAAATGCTGTTTTACAAATGTACACATGTGTGTATGTAAATTTGCAAAGAATGTGTGTTATGTAATCGAAGGTTTCTGTTGAAATTTTTGGGGTTATTAAAAAATAATACAAATATAAGTTCACAAAAAGTAATTTCAAAATTGATGAGAACAACAACAAGTAAAACTGACAAGCCCATTTTTTTTTTTCCCATTCATTTGGTAACATCAAAAAAAAGGGTGGAAAAAGTGGGACTCTTTTGCATGAACTTTGCCATTTTTTATCCGATCCTTATGAAACTTTCAGATATTGTAGATATTGGGCACATGCACTACACTGCAAAAAATGAGCTTAATACCAAAATTATAGGAGTTACTCAACAATTTTTATTGTAGGGGCGGAAGGGGGCGTGGCCAAAATTTGAAATAAACTTGATCTGCGTAGGGACAATAGGAGTCTATAGACTATAGCTGTTCTATTCTCCCAGATCTAAATGTTCATACAGACAGACGGACATGGCTATATCGACTCGGCTGTTGATGCTAATAAAGAATATATATACTTTATGGGGTTGGAGATGTTCTGCCTGTTTCATACATTTGCTCGACTATAGTATACCCTTTTTACTCTACGAGTAACGGGTATAAAAAATAGGTAAATGTTACATTTTTCATTGGTAAAATTGCCAATTTCCGTAAATGTTTTTGATCCATATGCATTTCCATTTAAAACACAAAAGCTCTGCTCTTTGATTTTAATATTTTCCATTATTGATTGTAAAATTTTTCCACTTTTGACGTCAACATTTTTTCACTTTTGATTTTAAAGTGATACACTTTGGAAATTAATACTTTTCACTTTTGAATTTAAGTGCTGACCATTTTAAAAAAATTAAATAAAAAAATTGCCAACCAATCACCTCTTTTTGCCCTTCAAAAGCAGAATTCCCTCCGTCCCCCTCGGATTTGAAAAGCTATGGGGACCCACCCCCAAACACTGTATGTTTGCTTCTGAAAAACAATGAATTATCTATAAATTTATTTTATTTCAACCTTTTTACTTATCTCTGCTGGGGTTGGAACTCGGGGCCTTTGAACTTGACACGATTGGGATGACGCCTTAGCCGACATCGCCATTGCGAATGATTGTTTGTGCACCCCTAGTATGTATTGTATATTGAATTGTATCGAACTCAATTTGGCATCTGCCTAAAATTTGTAATTCTCAACTTTTAATTCCGATGAAATGGCAAATTATTTAACAATATTAACAATGTCACACCTTAATATGTTAAAAAACAAAGGTGTCTGCACTTTTAAATCAAAGACTCGCATTGTTGATTTTAAAAGTCCAACATTTTGTTTTTACGTTTAAATTGTTAAAATCAATTGTAAAAGTTGTTGATTCAGAAAAGTGTCTGCATTTTGAAATCAACAGCAGATTAAAAGTCTAACATTTTGTTTGTACGTTAAAATTGGTAAAATCATAAATAAAAGTTGTTGATTCAACAAAAGTGCCAGCATTTCGAAATCAAAGGACCGCACTTTTGATTTTAAAAGTCTAACATTTTGTTTGTACGTTAAAATTGGTAAAATCATAAACAAAAGTTGTTGATTCAACAAAAGTGCCAGCATTTCGAAATCAAAGGCTCGCACTTTTGATTTTAAAAGTCCAACATTTTTGAATTTTTACGAACTCAGAAGCGGCATTGTTGATTTTACTATAGTGGAAATAGTGAAAATTAAATGACCGTAACTTTGATTTTACGATTATGTTTTTAAAATAAAAAAGGTGATTTCAACAATTTTGATTCAAAGACGATAAATGTTGATTTTACAATTTTTTTCTGTGCGTTATATATAAAAACTAGCTGAATACCCGGCTTCGCCCGGGTCCTTATGTTTCTTATGAGAGCGACTGTATTCAAGCTAGTGTTGGCTGCAAGTCGCCATAAACATTTTCGACCGTTGGTCATATTTCTTTATTTAACAATCTTCATGATAATCTAAACTCATTAATATTTTGCAAATTTCGTGACTTTTTTGACCGTTCGGTTTATACCTCCTATTTACCCATCTACAATTGCCGTCCATCAAATCTTCACAATAGTCCACGCTCAAATCAAAAACTTGAAAATTTCGCAATATTTTGGACCGTGTAATCTTTAGCTTCCATTTACTAACGCCTGCATTGTAATATAAGCACTAAGCGCTTTCATAAATAATCATACGGTTATTTTCAAATTTCGCGATTTTTGGACCATTGAAACCTTCGCGGCCAAGCGTCCAACCATTGACCAAAATTTCATCGCAATCAAATGAACGGTATAGTTTTTGAATTTTCGCGGTTTTTGGACTATTTTCCACGCATTTCTTCAAATCAGAATCCTTCGCGGGCAAGCGCCCAAACATTCTCCAAAGTTTCATAACAATCGAACATTTAGCAAATTTCGCGGTTTCTTTTACTTGAAAATCTTCCTAAGCAAGCGTCGATCAATTTCCCAAAGTGTTAGCGAAAACGTAAATTTTGCAACTTTCGCGGTTTTGGGACCGTTTTCCGCAAATTTTTTCATCTTAGAACCTTCCCGGGCAATCGTTCAACCATTCCCAAATATTCTTTGCGATCGGATGAACGGTGTAATTTTTGCAAATTTCGCGCGTTTTTGGGCCATTTTCCGGACCACTCTATTTGGAAACCTCGCGGGCAGGTGCCAAAGTTTTACCGAAACGCGGCTTAGACGCCCATATTCAAATTTCGGGGGACCAACACATACAAACATATAAAATCGTGAAGATGTAGCAAGAAAAAAATTTCACTTTTATATATATGTATAGATGTATAGATAGATGTATAGATTAGAAGCTAATAAAACTATCTTTGAAACATTCATTCGTTGTTTAACTGTCAAGCTTATAGTATGGATTCTTTTTACAAAAAGATATAGAACATTTCGATTAATTTTCATCAAAAATTTAAAAAACCGGTTAACTACACCGTTATTTTAACTAACAAAAATTTTTTTTTAACTTTTTCTCTTTTGGATGATGTAAACTAATGTATAACAAATTAAATTCTGTTATCGAAATCTGCTATCGAAATCTGTTGGAAATTGAAGAAGCTATAGCATTTACTTATAAAATGAGCAATTTCAGTTTTAGCGTTCAAATGGTATTAAAAATGTACATGGTCCGTTTTGCTCCTCCGTTTGTGTGTTCAATTATAATTGTTTGTTTTCCTAATAGCTCGACTATCGTTTATCCGATCCGTTTCCATTCCTTTGGCGGATCGATAAATAATCCTGATTATTAAATATGTGCAGAAGGTTATTTGACTTATAAAACTTTTTCTCAATTCTCGGCGGGCAAACGTGCATACCGCAAACGACCTAGGCAATGACTTTGTAAATTTGATGTTTCTCCTGCTTCCTCTGAGCTAGTATTCGCCCAGGACTGTGACAATTTTAAATTCTAAGTCGGACTTTCGGAACTAGTTAAACCCAGTGAACCAGCACGACCCAGTTAAGCACTCGTGCGCAGCCCTGGCGCGAATACAGTTTATCGGCGGCTTGGATATCGATAGCCCGCAACCAAAACAAAAACTTTAATTTTCCACTGATGTGTGAGTGTATGTGTGTGTGTGTGTGTTTGCTTTAGCTACAGATCTCATTTAGTCAGCCGGGCAATAAATAATTCTCCATCTTATATTTATGTAGGTCCGCGGAGAAAACATCCTCGACCCGTACCTCCTGGATTGGCCCAACACTGGCAATGACAACTCCGACTCTTAACTTTGCCTGAAATGGCTTTGCTGTTCTTGTGCAGCGGTTTTATCTTTGTCTCGTGCTTGCATGGCTGCTGGCAAAATTTCTGGTGGGCTGCCATTGGGCATAACGTATACATAAACGGCACTACCCTATGGAGTTTTTGTTAATCCATCCAAATTCGGTTGCTCCTGAGGACGTTGGTGCTGCTAATGATGGTTAATATGTAGTGGTGAGTATGTATTTGTAGAATATGTGTCGCTAGAAGTGTTAGCCGGGCAATAAATAACTCTCGGACATCTATTCCTGCAGTACCTCCTGGTTGGCACAACTTTGTATGGTCATCACTTCAGCTTCAATGATCTGGAATGGTAATGCGGCTCCTGTACGGCGTCCTCAACCATCTCGCGCCTCACACAGTCCTCGGATTGGCTCTTGTTCGATGGCCAAATCTCCAAGAACGGATTTGGCGAAATTTCCGGTGATCTGCCCCTTGGCAAAATGTATGCAGAGTCGAAACCAGCATATGGAGTTTGCTTATGACAACACTCGTTCCACCGATTCAAATTCTGTGACTGCTGACGTTGACTATATGCAGTGAGAAAGTACGTAGCAAGTGTGTGAGCATACCGAGGATATGCCATTAGATGTGGGAAGATCATTAGCTTACAAGTTTCTCTTTTCATGCTAGAGTCTTTCAATTTCTGGGACAAAACACCAACAAGACGAGCTGTGCAAATTTCTGAAGGTCTGCCCATAGGTGGAACGTGGAACCAGACGCCAAGACTTTCTCGAGATTGTCTCATTGGTGACCTCTCGATCAGTCTCGCATGTAATTGCTGCTGCAGGCGATGATGCTTGTGCCGCCCCTGCGACGAACCATGCTGATATTTTTGTGGCGGATTGTACATGATACACCACTTGCCACCAACATGTAGCTGCGTCAGATCATGAATGTGATGCTGTGAGCCTTGTTGCGTGTCACCTTATTTTTTTCCAGCCACCTCATTTCCACCTTCCTAATCTGATGATCACCCAGAGTATTATGGGCCACCAAGCTGGTAATGTGGTCCTCACAGGTGATGCGATCACTCCTGTTTGTCTTCTCGTACCTTTCAAAAATCTGGATGTGTTGATTTTCCAGATTCTTCCCAATGAGCTGGCTGATCGTGCCGGCAGCACACACTCTGACATTTTCTATTTGTGGCACTTCTGACTATGATTCTCCACGTCCATCCGCATGGTAAGGTAGGATGTCATCCTCGTTCGACTCGCATTGCAACATTGATCCTCTTTTAGATTTGGCCTCCCTGATAGCTCTGGACACCTCCTGCATAGACTCCAGCATTTCCTGTCGAATTTGCTCTTTGAACTTATTTATTTCGGTGTCCATACCGGCCCGCAACATTGCGTGTGCCTGAAACACAGCCAAGTTGATCGCTGACGCAATCTCAGACGGAATGGCTGCCTCTGAAGACGTTCTGTGGTTGCTCGTGGATACACCATTCTGTCTGCTGACCGCTGTGCGACCTCCCCAAGTCTCTTCACTGGCAACTGATACGCCATTCTGACTGATGTCAAGTTTAGTCTTTGCTCCAAACGACATTTTTACGCCTCTGACTAATGCTGATTCTGATTTTGTCCGTTCAGTTTCTCGAGCTTGCTCTGTCACTTCTGTCAAAATATTCTCTAATCTCCTCTTTTTCTTATCCTTCTTAAAGATTTAATCATATTCTCTTCTAACTTTCTTCGTATAATAATATGGGTGAGATGACAATCTATTCCAATCAGCATCTGGATAATAATGTTCTTTCTTTTCATATTTTGCTTTCAGCGCTTACTACTACGCTTACTACGCAATTCGATTTGTGCTATTGTATTTGTGTATAAAGAACCTTACCGCCGGACAACAAGTGCTTTGATTCTTAGAATTGTGCATGGATCACGGCCTCTATAGGAAGTCTCTTGTGCTATATCAGATAAGTATTAATTATATTTACTATCAGTCAAACAAATTTTATAGACATCCAATTTTCCCTTACAGCATCTGTTTTGAACGGCAACGCACAAGCAGATAGTATTTTGCACTCTGGGACCAGCTCAAACCAAATCTCTGTGGGCTTATCTGGATAATATTAAGGCTGTTTTTAGGAAAGCTACCCTACTCTTCTGTTTCAACCGTGGCTGCAACAAGCTTAGATAAGGTATCTTACCCGCGGTCCAGACTTTTGAAGTTGGGGAGGTGCCCCTAAAGCAACAGTTCTTCTTTCGGTTTTTGAACATTCTTCTTTTGCTGTATTGTGCTGCGTTAAAAGAGTTCTGCTTTTTTATGTTTTATTAATTTGGATTTAAAATGGCTTGTTTGATTTAGTTGCTTTGCGAGCTGTCAGAACTGAACATTTTTAAACGAGTCGAACGAATCCACTCGTGCAGGGCTCTAATATACATACATGGGCATTTCCACAAAAAGGTCCACCGAGACCAAAAAATTAAAAGTACTTAAAAACACGTTTTTCGATCATATTTTTATCGGGAAACAATTAAATTAAACTAGTTTAAGAAAATCTTAAATTTACTCATATTCCATTTCGAGATTTTCAAATGCAAAGTCGAGCAATCACCATTTTTCTTATTTTTATCATTCTTTTGCAGGTTTTTTTCCAAAAAAAAGTACCCATATATTTCATTGAATTTTGGTTTCTAAAGTCATTTTAAAATCAAAACTGGTCGTTAAACCCATATTCAGATACAATAACGGAATTGGCTCGCCGTGATGTTTGTTATAAAACCTTAACGGTTCCCTATTAAACGAACAATAAAAAATACCTTGGTATTTATACAAAAAGGGAAGCATACCCCTTTAAATAAATGCACACAAGAAAATCGTGGTACACTTTAATCACACTCTGAGACGAATTTCTCAGTAATTAAAATAGTGGCCATAAACAACAGAGATACATTGAACAACCTTCAATGCCAATGCATATACCTTCATATACCCTAAAAGAGCGGAGCTTAAAGCTAGTTAAAAGCTCGTGCAAGTTTGTGCACTTGGAATTCTAGCTTAAAAGCTAGTTGAAAGTTCGTGCAAATTTGTGCACTTGGAATTCTCGAGAATTTATTCGCCACCTGGGTAGTATAAATAGGATTTGCAAATGGCTTGTTGGTGTGACAGCAACTGAAAGTGTACTGACGAAGGCTTTGCCATGGCGGCAGCCGAAACGACCGCCTACACAGCCACAGCTACTGTTCATGTTCAAATGTATTCTCTGTTGAATTTTCTGGTTGATTATTGAACTATAATCAAACCTCGACCTTGAGCCTGCTAACATTCACTTCGACCATTTCGTTTAATTTTTATCGAAAATATTAAAAAAACCCGTTCATTACACCGTTATTTAAACTAACAAAAAAAATTGTTTAAAATTTATTTCTCTTTTGGATGATGTAAACTAATATATAACAAATTAAAAAAGTGTTCATTTATCGAAATCTGTCGGAAATTGTGGAAGCTATTAGCATTTATTTAAAAAGTGAGCAATTTCAGTTTTACCGTTCAAATGGTATTAAAAATGTCTATGGTCCGTTTTGCTCCGCCATTTGTGTGCACACTTTTTAAACTTGTTAAAGAGCTTTTAGAGATCAGCACAGACTCTAGTTGTTCTGTTGTATAATGATTTTGTAACCAGGGCTGCAAGCCCAAAAAATTTTTCGGAGATCCGGTTTGTGGGTTCGAACCAAAATTGTCCTATGGTTAAGGCTCGAAAATTTAAGGCTCGAGGTTTTTGATCGGAGGTTTTGGTTCGAACCTTGGTTCGGGCCATGCAATTTTTATCAAATCGTAATTTGATAATTATCAATGTTATGATAAGCTCTTGTTTTATAAATAATTTAAATTAAATTATCTCTTATTTTTAAGTTTTAAATAAACGTCTTTAATAAGTAATGTCAATTGACTTTTTAATATGTCTTTAAGAAAGTGTTATTTTTTGACATTTATTATAAAACTCACGTTATTTATAAAAGGCCTTAACAACTGTTATTCTCCGAATTACAAAACAAAAGTCGTTAATAACCCTGGTCGACAAAAAAACTTTTGTTCTGATTCAAAGATCGCAGGAGGATATTCTTATAGGATTATCATCACTGAACATGAATCTAACATCCAAAAGTGCACATCACGTCGAAGCTTTAATTTGGTATATAAAACTTATTCATAAGATATTTGATAATTGAGATATTTGTAATTAAGTGAGAAGATCTTTCTCAAAAATGCTAAGAACGATAGTTTGGGATTATCTCGAAATCTGTTCTATTTAAAATTTTTTTAACTCCAGATTCGGATTCCCGTGATTTTACATAAGGAATGGCATCAAATTGAAGAGGATGAAAAATGCTGTAATCAAGTGTTATTTGACGTATTAAACTTTTCTTCAACGCCAATGCATCTACCTTCAGCTACCCTAAACAGCGGAGCTCGAAGCTAGTGTAGTATGTCAATGTATCCATATACATATAACCAAAGTTGTAACACTTTGTTGCAACCTAAACAATCCAAGCGCACAACATTTAAGTGCAACTAGGCTCGCCCTGTGGTCGAAATTCGACCATCGAACAAATTAACACTTAACGTTAAAGGATGTACACTTTTAAGTCTAAAGTAATATGTCAAAAAAGTCTTAAATTGTCATAGTTTTTGGTCCAAAAATAATTGTATCTGAATCTTTTTTAAACCCTGGAAAATCTGATTAACATATATTCCAATTTAAACAGTCAGCCAATATTTGGTTAACTAACTTGGCATAGTTAGGTCTTTTTTATACTACCCAGAAAGCTATAAACACCGTTTCTTCCTTTCCTTGATCTTTTGTTAAAGTTTTGGTAAAGTGTAAGTCTTAAAACAATTTTCAATGCATTTCTGGAAAATGTTGCTTGGGGATGGCTCCAAAGAAAGTGTGAAGAGACAAAATATATACATTTATTTTTTGAAGGGGTTTTTGTAGCGCAGGGATAGTGCCTGACCCTACACAGGCAATAAATCCATATATTCGATGTATTTCCGATTCGATGTAATACCGATTCAATCTCAAGATCACAGCACAGTCTCGAATTGTGCTCGGTGTATTTAAATTTGATTAGTGAATTTCCCATTGAATTGTATGTTTCTTATAATGTACCTTTCCTGTATCTGATCGATTTTCCCGAAGAATACTGACTATTTTTGCACTAATTTTTTTGGTTAAATGGAATTCTATGCCATCTGCATGTCACCGTATCTTTAATTCGCTATAAAACAATAAATAATAGCAATACAATTTTTTTCGTCCTTAATACTCCTTTCAACATTACTATGCTAGAAAGGAAGACGAACATATCAATAGGATTAGCAATATAACAAATTTTTTAACAATATTAATTATTGTTTACGCTCCGAAATTCATTTTATTAGCATCACTTGCCTCGCAAAAAATTTCTTGTCAATTCGATTTCCGTTAGACCAGAAACTTTAAATCTGCTTAAAACCAAAACAAAATATGCGTAGAAGCTTTTTTCCCGTTGAACGTCTCTTCACAGGGAGAGCGTACTGAGAGCCACTCTCTCTGCTTACAAATGTCAAATTACAATTGAGCACAGCTCACAGGCCTGTTGAAACAACAACAATGCGTTGGTCTGCTCAGCTATATGTGTGAAGTGTGTGTATGTATTAGTACAACTTTTAATTCGTTATAAAACAATAAATAATTGCAATTAATTTTTTTTTTTTTTTGCACTGGCTGGGCTTAAATTCTCATACGAACATATGTAATAAATTTTGGATTAATTGAATTTGTTTTACTATGCTAAAAAGGGGCCGTAGATTCGTATAAAAGCTTTTTAGCGTATTAATATATGGATTGAAATCCGATCGCACACTCATGTGACGATCAAGCATAGATATAACGGTTTGTTGGAACGTTCGATCTTATTTCCTATTTTGCCGTCTATTAAAGCGTATTTCATAAATACTCATATGATGATTTTGCAATTTCGCGGTTTTTGGACCATCTTCCGCACCTTTGTTCAACTGAGAAATCTTCGTCCAAAAATTCCACAATGTTTTATTGCAATCTGATGAACGGTATAAATTTGCGAATATCGCGGTTTTGGGACCATTTCATACCTTTGCTATTGGATTTGCATAACTAATATTTCTAGGGTAACATTATTAGGAGAATGCTAATTTTGGTCCAGAAATGGTGAAACAAATACGTAAATTTCCATTTTAGGTGTTTGATGAGAATTATTTAAATTTGCCGCCAAACAAATCATATTATACTTTTAGGGGCATTCATTTTAAAGCATACCCCAAAATATAAATACACTGAGGGTATTCACTAACCCTCGTAAAATGGAAAAGCGTAAAAGTGTAAATCCAAAAGTTTACGAAGCAACAACAAAACACATGAGAAAAAATTACCTAATTTAACATTCCCAAGGGTATGTTCAAAAAATTAGTAGTAAATGTGTACAAATTTTCAAAGAATCGGTTAAAAATAATAAGTATCGAGCCATTTCGGGATTTTTGTCTTAAAAATATGCGGTCACACCAGAAAACTGCAAATTATAAAAAGAAAACTAGAAGGCAATTCAAAGCGCTGAAAGAATGCTATGACGCCAAGCTTTTCCGCAATGCCCAGTGCCCCATTGTGGATCGGCTGACCTGCACGCTGATGTTGATGGGACGCAACAATGGCAAGAAGCTGAGTTTCTGCCGCACAGTCAAGCGCTCGCTTGAGATAATTCATGGTGGACGTGACGACCCTGCGTCGCGTTAACGAGGGCATCTGGCTGCCAATATCATTGAGTCAATGCAGCAAAGGGTTCCTCCAACCCTAGCCCATCAATTCGAAAACAAGAAGAAAACATAACAATTCTACCTGCATGCTTACAAAATATTTAAAATAACTCAATTTAACAATTCCGTAGCTTAACTGGCGGTCGTGATCACCCAAGATTTAAAAACACAAAAAAATACAATCAATAAAACTCTGTCTGTAACAAGACCTAAAGAGCCGCCATCACCTACTCCAAACATTGTTTTAATTGTCTATTTCTTTAAGGGCCAAGTCAATTGTTCGCTTACTCAAAGCTTGTTGCACCCTTTGTCTTAGCATTTTTATTTTGTTGTTTTTATACCCTTGCAGAGGGTATTATAAAATTGTGCGGATGTTTGTAACGCATTGAAGGAAGCATCTCCGACCACATAAAGTATATATATTCTTGATCAGCATGACGAGCTGAGTTAATTTAGCCTTGTCCGTCTGTCCGTCTGTCTGTTTCTATGCTATCCCCTCCGTCAGTTTTAAAGCTATACTCACCAAACTTTGCACGAAGTCTTTTGGTACAAATACGCTGCACATTTGTCGGAACCGGCCGGATCGGATGACTATAGCATATAGCTGTCATAGGAACGATCGGTCGAAAAACTAGTTCTAGTGAGAGACTAAGTTTGGTCAGTTAGTGGTTTCACTAAGTTTGGTCAAAATCGGATGACTATAGCATATATCTGCCATAGGAACGATCGGTCGAAAAACTATTTCGAGTGAGAAAAACTTTTTTGTTTTTAATGAAAACTTCCTTTTTATTGGCATATTCTTATTTTATATACTTTAACACATTTCTACAAAGTTTTATCAATATCGGATGACTATAGAATATAGCTGCAGTATGAATGATCGGACGAAAAAGAAGTTCTAAGGAGAAAAACTTTTTTGTTTTAAATGGGATCGCCTCCGAATTTCGTAATGAACAGTGTATTACGCTATCCATGATTTCGCCAAGTTTGGTCGAGATCAGACATCAAAATCGGCCACCCAGACACAGACTGCATGAATTTGTTTGTACAGTCGTCTTTGCCGCCCCGATATGCATTAGATTTGTTGTTGTTTTCGCTTCGAATTCGGCTAGCTTGTTTGAGAATACAATTTTTAATGCGTCTGCGTGGGGAGAGCCGCCTAAAATAACTCTTGGGAGCAATGGGAGCAAAAAGAGCAAGGGCAAGCCCGTCGCTGCACAAGGGCATAGAGGCTGTCTTTACTGAAATATGCCTTAAGGCATTCGGTTAAGTGTGCCTTCGCCATACAAAAAGACGACATTTTTTGTTAAAAATTAGTTCGGCCGAATTACGGCTGGTTTTTACAAACAAAGATGGCCCTGAAAGTTACTACAGTAAATCACATGGGGTCGCTCAGTAGCTCGTGTGTCGTACCATTTACACTTTACCATTTTACGAGAGCTAGTGCATACCCTAACTAATAAAAAATACTGGATTGTCGATGTGTACTCAGAAAAACGAGAATAACCTCGTTCAACGGTAACCAAATTCATTGGGCCAACTTTTGTTTAAAGGAGAATTAAATGGGCTTATATAAAAAAACTTGAAAAACTAGAAAGAAAGTCGGTCAAGCCCGACTATAACATACTCTGTACCTGTGAAGTGCTGCCCATCACCGTTGTGACCTGTTCTGCCCATAATTGTTTGTTTTCATTATAACTCGACAACCGTTCATCCGATCTCTACCATTCCTTTGGCGGATCGATTATTAATCCTAATTACTACATGTGTCCAGAAGGAACGAACCTTCTATCTATAAAACTGTGGGAGATATGACGTTTTTTTCCAATTTGCGGGGGCGGGAGGGGGCGTGGCAAAAATTAAAAATAAACTTGATCTGCCTGCAAGTATAAGAAGCATAAGTCCCATACATGTCAAACCTCTATCTCTTACCATCTCTGAGATCTGTGCGTTCATACGGACAGACAGACGGACATGGCTTTTGCACAAACTTATTATACTCTATGTACCTTTGGTACAGAGTATAAAAATTAAGACTTTACTATTGGAAAAATATGACACTTCATATCAAAGAATACATACGTAAATGTCAAAAATGCCAAAAGTCCAAGACGACAATATACACAAAGACCCCATTGACTATAACCGAAACACCAGAATATGCACTTGACCGAGTTGTTGTCGACAGAATAGGTCCATTACCCTCAAGCCCTCAAGGACAACATTCGACACGAGTGCGAGAATCTGCAGCCCAAAGTTCTTGCCGAAGTTATGAAAAATGCCATAAAACGAGATAAAAGTTGTTGGGAATACTAATTAGAGACTAATAAATAGCTGGGGATACCGTGCATGTCGGTCTAAGCTAAAAAAAAGTTAGCGTCGAATAGTAGAAACTCTGCAGCTTGGCTAGTTCACCTCACTGGCTCCGGATGTGAACCAGAGCACAGATCTTATCAGTTGTGAGATCTAGCCAAGGTGTGCCCACTGATTAGCGAATTGCTCGAAAACGTATGGATTAAATTTGATCAGACTTTCAGAAAATGTTCTTGAATATGTGCCATTTAAGCTAACATACCGTGCATGTTGGTCCAGACTCTTATATTTGAGCACTTAAAAATGTTCTGGCAACTTGATTTTTTTTGCTCGATTTTGTACGGGAGAAATGTAAGGTTGGTTCACTGATAAGCGAAGTGCTCGAAAACGTATGAATTAATTTTGATAATTTTTTGAAGATATGTTCTTGAATATGTGTCCTTTACGTTGATATGCCGTGCATGTTGGTGCAGACTTTGTAAGCGGAGATCTGACCGAAAATGTGAGTTGGTGATTTTTCAACTTGAATTATTTGGTACCTGCATTGCATGAATTCGCCCACAGGTTATTTAAAACAAAAGTTTTCGAATTTCTAAACAATATTGCATTTAAAGATGTTTCCTTTTATTGTTTATTAAGGAAAAAATTCAAAAACAAAAAATGCTGCAGTGTTCCACATTCCATCGTTCCAATGTGACGCTATTTCATCGATGCTATTTTGACGGAGATCAAAAAACTTGCAAGCGGCTCAACTTACGAATAGTCTCGGTTGAAAAGAAGACTTTAAGTGAAAAATTAACCAAAAAATTTAAAAATATAAATCAAATCGAAAATGCTACCCACCGCCTTGGGTGAGGCGAAATGGACCAGGACCCAGGAGGGAGGAGAAGGAGGAACCAGCAAGGTAGCCGCCGAGGAGTTGCGTTTTGCGCCAATTGCAGCCGCCATGTCCGGCAAAAGCAATTGCAACACCACAACCATAAGCAATTTTCACCAGCAATCGTTGAATAATAACAACAATGCGAAACTATTGCCCCTCAACGTGAAAGTGAATCCAGCGAGTCCTGCATCACCGCTGATACAACTATTGCCCGCAGGGACAGGGACAGGCTCGGTAAGTGGCACCAATACCAGCTCCTTAGTGGCCATACTCACGCCCAGTGGTAAAACGGCTTTGATCAGCAAGGTGGCCAACATCAGCAACAACAAGACTACATCTTCGATGGTGATACGACCAGCTCCCGCTCCCAAGCAACTTCAGCAGCCGCCGCCATCCAAGACCCAGACTCAGACGGAGCTAAAGGCCGTGATGGTCAGCAACACTAGTGCCAAGGTTGCTTTAGTGCCAGTGGCTATCTCTGCCAAAGCTTTAGCGGAAACAGCTTCCAGACCCGTCTCCATACACCGTTCAAAATCGTTTGTGGGTAAGCCGGAGACACCAACAGAAGGCAGCAGTGCCGCCAGCAGCAGTGATGTGGAGGAGATCTTTGCGGCAGCCAAACAATTAACCAATGAAGAGCCCGCCGCTTCAACTTCATCAGTTGGCATCTGCATTATCAAGGTCGAATCTTTGCCATTATCGAATGAAGACTTTAAACGTTCTTTACGTTGCGATGAGCAAGTGTCCACTACCACTTCATCCTCTTCATCCAATGCCTCCTCGAGCAGTTCTTTGAAGCCCCCCAATGGTGAAGCCATTAGCCAGCCGCGTTCCAGTCTCAACTTGAATAATCTGAAAAGAAGCATGCTCCAAAATCTTTCCATGTTACGGTGGCGTGGCCAGCAGCCTGGACAATTGCAGTACTCCGATCTGCGTTTTAAGCTGAATCGCTTCAATCTGTTGCAGCTTAACGAGCGTGGCGAGACACGCGTGGGTCCGGCCGGCTATTTTGAGCGTGCCCTTTTCGATCGTCCTATTCGTCGTCCCGCTAGTAGTGCACATCCGTTGCTCTATCTGTGTCGAGGTTGCAATTGTCATGGACCTGTTGCTGATTTTCTGGCGCCACGTTACTGCTCCGTTGGCTGTGTAAGACGTGCCCAGAAGCGTCGCTTGCCCCCCAACTCTTATACTCATCTGTTGGACGGCAAAATAAGTCGCACTCAGTCTGTGGACAGTGCTTACACCAAACCTCAACCTGCACCTACAGTTAATCAATAAAGTATTGGCACAGCTTCATTTTCAAAGTTTCTTGCTAAATATATCTGTTTGTATTGAACTTAAAGAAAATATAAAGATGCAACATATTTTATTCAACGTTGGACTTCATTTTACAAAAAAATTAAAATAATATCATTTATAGTTTGGCTGTAAATAGATGAAAACTAAAAAAAAGCACGATTTTTACATCAAACAAGTAAGGGAGCTGTAGTCGAGTGCCCCGACTACGAAATAACCTGCTCCCTTGATTTCGTGTGTTTTCCTTTACATACACACACACTCACTCCAACATACACACAAACGAATGCGCGCATGTCCGATCTTATTGATCTTTTCAGAATAGATAGATATTGGGCCTTACATGATATATATAAAGTCTCAAGGGTCTAACTTAAAAATTGTGGCTCGGACAGTTTTTTGCAGTTCTTGCATCGGGGCGGATATACTGGATTCGCGTGCATTTCGACTTTTGGGTGCATGTCAGCTCACCCTATATACATCCCTGCGGTTGGCATGACGGGCACCATCGGCACGCCCGACTTTATGAAGGCCGTTTTCCACTGGCCCGACTATATCCGAGAAGTGGGCGGTAGTGCGGCACCCGAGGGTCTATTCACCGCACGCCAACCCATAAAGTTTCAGTCCCATATGAAACTGGAGGTGGTGGATCAACGAAATCCCTGTCTGATACGTCCGGCCAAAGCCGTAACCCGCAAGGGGTACCGCATACAAATCCATCTCGACTGCTGGCCCTCGGAGTACTACCTCTGGCTGGAGGATGATAGCTCGGACTTGCATCAGATTGGTTTGTGTGAGGCCACCTCGCACGCACTGGAAGCACGCTCTGCGGGAATGTACACGCTCTGCGGGATTGTTGTCCCTATGCACCGAAAAACTGGCGCCAGTGGCGCTCCGAGACGGCACATTGACAGCTATTTGCTATAGACATCCGACATTTTGTACCAAAAGACTTCGAGCAAAGTTTGGTTAAGATTGCTTTCAAACTGACGGAGGAGATAGCGTAGAAACAGACAGTCGGACGGACGGACAGACGGACAGGGTTAAAACAACTCAGCTCGTCATGCTGATCAAGAATATATAAACTTTATGTGGTCGAAGATGCTTCCTTCTATGCGTTACAAATATCCGGACAATTTTATAATACATTTTGCAAGGGTATAAAAATAGATTTTTGGCAATTTTTTTCAGTTCAGTGAACAATAAAAAAGGTTAAAAAAATTTGTATTTCAATGATTGAGTTTATTTATTTATAATGAAGGTTTAACAATGTTCAGTCAAACAGAATATAAAAATTAAAAAATGAACAATGAGAATCCAGAAAAAACGATCTCCGACCCGGTGGGACTAATTTATGGCTGAATCCAGATATTGTTCTGTTTTTGCAAAACTAGGTGGATTTGGTGAATTTGCACTGCTCACTTTGAGCGTGAGCTATGCAAATGCGTAAAATCCACCTAGATTTGCAAAAAACAGGAACATATGAAAACGGGACTAAAGCTTGCTGTTGCTATGAAATTTGGGTCACCTTGGGTCACTTAAATGGCTATATCTCCGAAAGTATTTTTGAAAAATCCTTTTGTTGATAATATTTTTGAATATCTAAGCTAAAAAATAATGATAAACAAAAAAGAAGAAAAATAATTTTTCTAGACCAGAAGAGGGCCTTAATTGAAAATGAACTGGCATCCCCAAAAGGTCCTTCTCACGAGCAACAGCCAGCACCACACCAAATGCTTCGGAAGAATTCGTCGACTTATCGATTTTACTGATCCACAGTTAAAATTTTTGAAAATTAAAGATGCTGCCAAAATAAGCTGCAAAAAAATGAGATGCGATTAAATCTCTGAGAGTGTACCTAAAGCAAAGCAACTCTCAAACGGTCGGGTACTCTAGAATCAAGAATCTCTTGAATTTTGAAAGGTATACAAAATGTTTTTCCTAAGACTAAAAGTTATTTTCATTATATAGAATAGCACAAATGAAATTGTCGGATTAATAACCACGACAGCTGGTTATCTGCACATTTCCGGGACGTAAACAGAATCGAAACGATTGTTTAGCAAGGCGGCTGAAATTATTTCAAACAAAAGATCACTTTTGAAGCCGGATAATGTAAGCCGTTGAATATTTTTTGAAAAAAAAAACACATTAATTGTTATGACCCATAACTGGGCCCTGCGTGTGTTTTCCTCATGGGCGTGCCGGCTAGCTCCAGCCCTCAGGGTATAGATCCTCTAACCCGGCCCATCACACGTAACAATAAAATATCTAACAAAACATATAACTGCCTGTTAGAAATTACACAACATTAACTACTGCACAATTAAAATAGCAAAAAAAAAAAAACAGACGAGGTGAATTTCGATTTGAATTCAAATTTGAATTCAAACAACAAAAACCCCTAACACATACACGCTCCTCACTGAACATAAACATCAAAACTAAATGACTGCCTAATACAAAATAAAACTAGACAAGAAAAAAAACTGGACAAGACATTAGTTGGCAGACTCTAGCTGGACTGAGCCTTCTATTGGCGCACCCCTCCCATCCTTGCAGCAGGACATTTATTTAATTTTTGTGCTGCCCCAAACATTCCGACGAGCAAACCTTCTTAAACCATAATCAGGTCACTCCTTCCCTCCCATAATAATTTCTTCTACCACATGTCTCTCCTTTTCATTCACTTATTATTTATTAACAATTTTTCCTGCTTACTATTTAACATGTTTATCTTTTCCTTTTTTATAAATTTATAATTTTGGTTTTTTGAGTGAACTTTTCTGTTTGCGTTGTTGTTGCCAACCTGCAAGCTGGCAATAATTTCAATTGGACCAAAAATTAAATAAAACTCGTTAAGTGCATACACAATTAAAACCCCCTACCTAAAGAGCTCTTTAATGGGAGGGTTTCCTTCGACAGAAGGACACATCATTTGGGAAATAGTTATTAAAAAAATGAAGAACCTACATGCAGGGAAACAACAAAAGCCACAATATAAAACAAAGGAATATACATGATATTAAAGGAAATAAATAAATAGATAAATATATAAACAAATAAATAAATAAATATATGTTGGACAAAAAAAAAATATAAAATAATTACGAGTTAAAAAAAATATTAAATCTTTGAAAACAAATTAATAACTAGGAACAGACAAAAAAATTATTAAAATGTATAAAAAAAAATCTAAAGTTGCCGCCTCTATGTAGGCGTGTCGGCCTCTCTTGGATGACCGAGTTTAGACTGGGCACCCAAAAGGAAGTGTCGCCAGCGTTGTCACAAATCAATGGCTGGAAAAGTTGGAGGCTGCCGCTACTTCGCCAGCCATTTAAAAAGGCCTGCTTGCCAACCAAAAAAAAAATGTGTGGTGTGGAAGCGCAACGGGCAATCTATCCAGGAATATGTGTCTGGCTTTGAGTTGGGCAGATGGAATATCCAAAAAAAATTGACCAGGCCCACTAATATGGCCTGGTCTTAGTCTCAGGAGACTCTGGCTGAGGTGTCTAATGTGGAAAAAAATTTAACAAAAAAATTCTAATAAGTCCCTGCTCTCCTAACCACTCCGGAACGGACTCACCCGGCAAATATGGCCAATCCTGCCTTCCAAAGTGCTCCTTTTTGGTTGGAATCTTCCTTCCTCGGTTTTTTTTTTTTAATTTAATTTTCACAGCGCGGCGTTTATGTTGAAAAGCAATTTTTTTTTTTTTACTTTAAAAAAATTGTTCTTACTACGACTGCGCGCCAGCAATAACCAGAAGCAACTGTCTGCCCTAGCCTTGACCTAGTCTGGTTGAAAGTCATGTTCCATTTTTTTGAACGTTCCGGGTTCATTGTACTGTTGACCGTGAATCGTCCGCCCCAACAGAGTATTTTTCCCCCATCCCTAGCACTCGTCACTTTCCAACAACTTTTTTTTCTTCTGCCCATGGTTGCTAAATCACTGCTATCGACATCGTCTGCCCGCTTAATTAAACGGCCACAACAAACACTTTCAATTTTTAGGGACAATTATTGTCGCAATTTTTCGTTAATGTACAAAAGGCGATGTTTTGTATCGTCTCAGCCTCTTCAAAAACATTGTACGGAGAATTCAAGCATGTTCTTATTCTCTTACACCAACGGCTTTTCCCCATAGACGAAAAATTGTGACCAAAATTGTCCCTAAAAACTGAAAGTGTCATTCCAGCCTTATAAAATCCCATAAAAGCCTCTTTATTTGAAATCCTCGACTCCAACTTTGTTTTTTTTTGATCTGATATCATGGAGAAAGGGAACTACAGTTCAACGCCGAATCCGAACGGCAGTTTGAGAAGCTTTTGCATGGCTAATTACTACAAAGCTGGCGCCAACAGCAGAGAGGGGTGACCGGGCGTAAGGTTTATTTAAAGAAAAAACTTTTCATTAGATGTTCCGAGGCGCTGAACCACCCGGCCTCATATGCATTAGTCATTTTCGAGTAAAAAAAGACATGATAGTAATCTTACTTTAATCATCTAAAGGTCTCGAAAAAGACTCCTTCAAGTTATTTTTGTTAAAATGATCTTCCAAATGTTGGGTGGCCGTGATCGAAAAAGTGCAGTAGCAGGGTTTATTAAGAATTTGAGTTCATTTTTCTCAAAATCTCGACGTGATGTGCACTTTTGGAGGTTAGATTCATGTTCAGTGATTAAAATCCTATAAGAATATCCTTCTCCGATCTTTAAATCGAAACAAAAGTTTTTTTTGTCGACCTGGGTTATCAACGACTTTTATTTTTTCATTTGGAGAATAACAGTTGTTCAAGACTTTTATAAATTAACTGTTTTTAAAAAGAGATTTATAATAAAAGTCATTAATTAACACTTTCTTAATAAGTCAATTGATATGTTTTATTGAAGACTTTTATTTATAACTTAGAAAATAAAAGTTATAATTTAATTAAAATTGTTTACAAAACAAGAGCTTATCATTAAATTGATAATTATCAAATTATGATTTGATAAAAATTGCTTGACTCGAACCTCAAATTTTCGAACCTAAACTGAATAAACTGAATTAAACACAATATTATTGCGAGTGACCCAATTCAGCTCAACTAGGAGCTATTGTCATAAATGAATCTTTATTAAGTTCTTCTTTTGTTTTTATACTATTTTAGGATAGATCTTACGCAACATTTTGAATTGCCCCCCCAACATTTACATTATACATATGTTGCTATGGTGCTATTATTGCTTACAGATGTGATATTACTAGGGATGATTTGTGTTGTAGACCCATGCACTGAATGCACAGATTATCAATACATAGGTCTTCTTACATGCTAAGTCCTCTGCACTTGTGTTCAAACTTAAACAGAGTTCAAAGTAAATCAGCTTGTTTTGTGCGGCTTTTTTAGGTGACAAGAACATTTGACTTCCAAACAGGTACCTGGATTCAAATGCCCTTGTTCAAATATCTTTGAACATATTGCGCAGGGCGACAATTGTATTGTCTCTTTGATATTAACATGTGTGTTTACAATTGATTTTAAGTGTTTTCATCTTCGACATAATGTTAATTTTAAGTGGACTGTATTTTTACATAGGTGTGATTTCTTTTTTGTTCTATTGGCATTTCTTAACATTTTGAATTTATATTATTTATACATATATTTTATTTCTTTTCATTGGTTTTTGGGAAGATACAAAATGTTTTGACAATTCAATTTTAACTTAACGCCATGTTTTGATTAAAACATCTTGAGCCGGCCAAAAAATGTGTATGTTCTATTTTACTTAAAAAAAAATGTTTTTCTAATTTTCAGCGGTTTTGCATTCTAATGCTTTGAGGTGAAAAGTTTATTCGAATTTCTCTTTTTTGTTTGCATGTTGTCCTTAGGTAAATAGTTATTGAACGATTAAACCTATCAGTATTTTAATCAGTGCTGAATGTCCACTGATATTGTGTACATTTAACTCTTTTAACTTAATATTTTCCTTTTTCTGTTCTTCTATAAAGTTTTTAAGTAGATTATGTCTTTCGTGTTGTTTATCATCACTGTTGTCAATGGCTTGACTTCATCCATTTTTACCCAATCTGCTTCTTTGGTAATGGGAAATGAGGGGTTTTGAATCTCACTTTTGGATGAAACTGCATGCCCTGCCGAAATCAGGTGGGTCTCATGACGCGCAGTGCAACCTTTTTTAATTTCAATACACCTTGTTGTTGTTAACTTTATTATTTGGCTCTGGTGTGTGCCACAATTCACCTCTAGTTTTGATTCGTGAAATATTTTAAATAACCATGTATTTGGAGACGATAGTTCCGTCCAAATGGTTTCTGCTGGAGTTTGTTCAAACTCACATTTTGGATTATCCGATTGTTTATGCGCCGATGTCTCACAAGAGTTATCAGTCGCTGAATTCCATGCCCAATGGCCCTTACATATAAGATGATCATTACTCTGATGGGCGCATTTATTTAATTCTGTTTCTGTCACTAATACGTAGGCGTCCAGATTGAAGTTGTACACCATGTGTTTATTTTTGATTTGGGCATTGATTGTTTTACCATTTTTATACCCTGTTCCCATTGAAAATGGGAAAAGGGGGATCATGAAGTTGTGCAAAAGTATGTAACAGATAGAAGGAAGCATTTGCGACCCTATAAAGTAAATATATTCTTGATCAGCATCAACAGCTGAGTCCATTTAGCCCTGTCCGTATGAACGCGTCGATCTCAGAGACTATAAGAGCTAGAGCCACAAATTTTTGCATGTAGATAGGTGTACACCCGACTCAAAACGAGTTTGTTTCAGATTTGGAAAATTCCTGCCCCTCCCCCCTTTAAGCGCAAAAAACTGTCAGAGCCACAATTTTTAAGATAGACCTTCCAAACTTTACATATATCAAGTAAGGAGAGAGGGGGGGTCTTGCATCGTCAGTTATCGCGCGCGGCCGCATGCCATGCGTTTGTGAGTATGTTGGAGTGTGTGTATGTGTGAGTGTGTGTGTATGTAAAGGAAAACACACGAAATCAAGGGAACAGGGTATTTTGTAGCCGGGGAACAAGCTCCCTTACTTGTTTGTAAATGGTATTGATATTAATTTGTTTATAAGTGATGTTCCTAGATTAAATAATGGAACTTCTGTCTTTATTATAAGTTTGCTGTCTATTAAAGTCGCATGCCCTTCTATTAATTTGTGCATCTCGCGTAACTCGGACCCTTTTTTGCCAGGTAATTTTACTTTTGTTGGCAAATTTTCCTTTATATTCTCAACTTCCTGTTTTAGTTGTTTCAGTCGTAACAATTGAGGGTTGATTTTTCCGTGATTTAAGTCTAGCAGGATTTCAGTAATAGCGTTTAAAGTTTTCTCGCAATCAGCTATAATTAAACTTATCTGAGCAACTATCATCTGAAATTTTAAGGCGGCCCTGCTTGCATATTTGGCTTGAGCAAGCGACCGATCTAATTGGTTTATATGTCCTTCTTTTTCCTTTAGAGCTGTATTTACCTCATCTGTTGTTTTCTTTAAAATATTAACAGTCGAATCTAATAGGGAGGTTTGTTTTTTGTATAATCCAACCAATTCAAGTTGGTTGTTTTGTAAGTTTTTCATACTTTCTTCGATTTCCTTTCGATCGACTGCATCCATTGTCCCAAATAATACATGATGTAAGGATCCAACAAATTCTAAATCTTCTCGGTCCTATTAAAAGTTCGTATTTAGTATTCAAGTGTTCATACTGATTCACGATCGCGCTTAACATAGTTTTACAAGATTCGCCGTATTTTTTCAGAGCTTTGCAAGTCCATCTAAGTAAGTATGCAGACTCTGGTATAGTACGCATTTCTGTCATAAATGGATTTAAGTCATAATATATGATCATATTCCATTCTGACGAAATTATGTCTATCTTTCCCATTGGATCTAGGTATATCATCGTGTTGTTTTCTAATGGTTTTATCATCGATGAGTTGTTCAATCCTGTTACTGATGCTGAAAATTTGTTTGCCATAAGCATTATCAAACAACTCATTACCATTATAGTGCTCACATTTTTGTTTGAAGTATTTTGTTTACTTATATTTTCCTCGCTTTTTGTTTCTAGTAGAACCAATTTATTGATTGGTCTCTTAATCATGCCATTTTGAGATTTTAGTTTGAGTTTTTGGTTTTTCCATCTAATCCAGGGTATGTTTCCTGGATTCTACCTAGTGGCCATCTAGATGCACTTGTATTTTCATCTTTGATTAAAACGATTTGGCCTTCCTGCAAATTTGATTGTATCTTTTTCCACTTAAATCGTTGTTGAAGTGTGACAAGATACTCATCCTTCCACTTCTGCCAGAATTGAGTTTTCATACGGCTTAACATTTTCCATCTGTCTAACGATGAGATTGCTCTTTCCTCGATAGGTTCTGGGATATCCAATAATGGTTTTCCGATCAAAAAATGACCAGGAGTTAAAATGTCATCAAAATCTTTGCTGCTATCATTTTGATAGAGTGGTCTGGAATTTAATATTGCTTCAATCTGAGCTAGCAATGTACTTATTTCTTCATAAGTTAAGGTGCTAGCTCCTATTACCCATTTCAAGTGATACTTTACTGATTTTACCCCTGCCTCCCAAATACCTCCAAAGTGAGGTGCCGCCGGGGGAATAAAGTGCCACTGAATTTGTTCAGATGTCCAAACTTCTTCTTCTCTTCTTCTTTGGCCATCACAACCGTTTTACGGTCTCGGCCGCTGCCACTAATGCCCGCCACTCGCCTCTGTCTCGAGCGACATTCCACTAGGAGGACACTCCCAGCTTCGCAATATCTCCCTGCACCTGGTCGCGCCATCTCCGCTTCGGTCGACCCTGCGGGGGAATGCCTCCCAACTCGATCGCATGCCGATTGTACACACGCTTTGCTGGAGCATTATCATCCATACGGGTAACATGTCCTATCCAGCGCAGCCGCTGTTGTTTTATACGCTTGACTAGGTCAGTGTCCCCATAGAGCTCATACAGTTCGCGATTCATTCGGATGCGAAATTCGCCGCCAACGTTTAGAGGTCCATAAATCCTCCGAAGAACTTTTCTCTCGAACACGCCAATTGCCGCCTCATCCTCTTTTGTCATTGTCCATGCTTCTGCGCCGTATAGCAGGACTGGGATGATAAGCGACTTGTATAGCGCAATTTTCGTTTTCCGAGAGAGGGCTCTGCTCTTGAACTCCTTATTGAGCCCGTAATAACATCGGTTTGCAAGAGTAATTCTTCTTCGGATTTCCAGACTGGTGTTGTTGTCGCTGGTTATCGTCGTTCCGAGGTAGACAAATTCCTTAACAACCTTGAAGTTGTAGTCTCCCATTGCAACAGATTGTCCAAGCGTAGACTCACTACGCGTTGATAGAAGGTACTTCGTCTTATCCTCATTTACCGCTAAGCCCATAAGTTTTGACTGCTTCTCTATCTCTGAGAACGCCTGTTTTACCACAGATTCGCTTTTGCCGATGAATCAATATCATCGGCATATGCAAGTAGCGTGTTATCTCTGGTAAAGACTTCCTCCCTCATGCGCCCGTTCTGTTAGCATTTGGGCACTGGCGCAGTATGTACTCCATCAGCAGATTAAAGAAGTCGCACGATAAGGTATCACCCTGCCTAAAACCTCTTTTGGTATCGAAAGGCTCGGAGCGGTCTTTTCCTATTTTGACGGAGCTTTGTGTGCTTCTCAACGTCATCATGCAAAGTCGAACGTACTTTGCTGGAATACCAAAGGTAGACAGGGCTTCAAAGAACTTTGACCTTATCGGCGTGTCAAAGGCGGCTTTGCAGTCAACAAAAAGGTGGTGGGTGTCGATATTTCTCTCTCGGGACTTCTCCAGGATTTGTCGCAATGTGAATATCTGGTCCGTGGTGGATTTGCCAGGTCTAAAGCCACACTGATAAGGTTCAATCAGTTCACTTATTCTCGGCTTTAGACGTTCACATAGGATGCACGATAGAACCTTATATGCGATGGGAAGGAGACTGATCCCGCGGTAATTGGCGCTAAACGCAGGGTCTCCTTTTTTAAATATTGGACAGAGTGGAAGCGCACAAGCCAAGAGATTGAGAGGGGCTCGGCTTTGGCCCCTCTGGGCTGTTGTCATCTTGACAAGCCGATTTTACTTTACCTTTACTTTACATTTAGATTGCAATCTTCGGGCATGCTTTCTTCGGACCATTCTCTGCATAGGAGTTGGTGCATGCACCTTACCAGCTCCTCACAGCCGGCAGCTCATCAGCGCCAGCAGATTTGTTATTTTTTAGCCTTTTTATGGCTAACAAGACTTCATTATGGTCCGGCGGATCTATCTCTATGTTATCGATTGGTGGTGTCGCTACTTCCCCAGAGGCGGCATTGTGTTCGTCATCACCTCCCAGCAGGTTAGAGAAGTAGTTTCTCCATTTGTCTAGTGCCACTTCCGGATTTCTGACCAGATTTCCGTGCTCGTCCTTCAATAGTGTGACTCTGGGCTTAAAACCTTCGGTTAGTTGCCTAATCTTTTGGTAGAATTTTCGAGTCTCACTCATTCCAAACAGCACTTCGACTTCCTCCCTCATGCGCTTTTCCTGCTCATTTTTCTTCCTTCTGAAAAGGCGCTTCTCCTCTCTCCTTTTCTCCCGGTATCGCTCATTAACAGCCCGCGTTGCTCCCGACTGCAAAGTTCTCCTGTAGGCAGCGTCTTTCTCTGCAGTAGCGCGGCGGCACTCATCATCGTACCATGACTGTTTTCGGTAGTTTTCGGCAAATCCGAGAATCTCCTTGGCAGCTGTACTCATAGAGTGTGAAATATGCTTCCACTGTTTGTCTACACCAGAAGGGCCAGGTGGGGTTTCCCTGAGCAGCTGGGTGAGTTTTGCTGAGTGGGCCTCGGATGTCCGTTGTGATTGCAGCTTCTCAGCGTTCAGCTTTCGGCGTGTGTTAGACTGTGCGGCATGTGCCACACTGAGCCGTGTGCGTACTTTGGCTGCAACAAGGTAGTGATCCGAGTCAATATTGGCTTCTCGGCGCGCACGTACGTCTAGAACACTCGAAGAGTGCCGTCCGTCTATCACAAAGTGATCAATCTGGTTTCGTGTCGATTGACTATCTGGGGACTTCCAGGTCGCCTTGTGGACGTTGCGGTGTTCAAATCTGGTGGTACTTATGACCATGTTCCGGCCCGCAGCGAAGTTTAATAGCCTCTCTACATTTTCGGAGGATTTTTTGTGCAGGCTAATCGGCCGATAGTCGGGCGATGAGCTTCTTCTCTCCCGATTTTTGCGTTAAAGTCGCCTAGCACGATCTTGATGTCGTGATCGGGGCAGCGCTCATATAGGTCTTCTAGGCGCTCATAGAACTCGTCTTTTTCCGAATCGTCCTTGCGACGCCCCCTATTTGCCCTAGGGTAGGATCGCCGCTCACGTTAGCCAGCAGCTTTGCGGATGCAACGCTCTGTTACCGGGGGTTACCACGTGGAGCTGTGAGTCGACTTGAGGCGCAGTAAGCTACTTACGCCCCCATAACCACAGGAAGGTTCCTGTCTTCCGAAGAAGCCCAGATGTCCAAACTGGTGCTATACTATTCATTTCCATTGCGTTTGCGAAGTCAGTTTGAAGGATTCGCTCTGCTCCAATGAAATTTGTACCGTTGTCAGAGTATAAATGGGTACATTTTCCCCTTCTTGCTGAGAATCATCGAAATGCGGCTAAGAATGCTTCTGTCGTCAAGCCACTGACTGCTTCTAGATGTACTGCCTTCGTACTCATACAAATAAAAACTGCTATATACCCTTTATAAGACTTATTTCCTCTGCATTTTGATACTCTTATTTGAATTGGACCGGCGTAATCAACTCCTGTAAGAGTCAATGGATTTGAAACCTTTACTCTAGGTTCTGGCATTTGTCCCATTAGTTGTTGTGGAGTTTGATTTTTATACCTTGTGCATTTTACACAATGCCTGACAATTTTCTTAACTGCGTTTTTAAGACCTGTTATCCAATAACTCCTTCGAATCATGGTTTCCATTAGCCTATTCCCACCATGCAGAGTTTCTCTATGATTTTTATCTATTAATAAATTTGCCAAGTGAGATTTATTCAAAATAATTGGATGTTTTTGATTGTATTTTAAATCCGCAAAAATTTAAACGCCCACCGACTCTCATTATCCCTTTTTTCATCTAAAATCGGGTATAACGAAGCTAATTTGCTGTTCATTTCGATTTCTTTTGTTTGTTGCAGTTTCCTTATTTCTTCTGGAAACTCTGTCTCCTGGTGATGCTTAAATGCAATTGTTTCGGCTTCCTCTAAGTCCTGAATTTTAATTTTACTAGACTTCCTTTTGCTCTGGCAACGTCTTATAAATATAAAAACGTAATCCGTTACCCTTACTAGCTTATCAAATTGGCTGCACTTATGAACAAGCTTGTCTAAAAAGTGTGTGTCGACTTGTGTTAAAAAATTGCTGTAGTTGGTTTCAGTTTCTTCCTTTGGCCAGTTTTCTTTTGATTTCTCTAACCACTTTGGTCCTTTCCACCACAATTCATAATCTTTCAGTTTGTGTGGAGCAACTCCTCTGGACGCAATGTCTGCTGGATTTTCCTTTCAACCTATATGGCCCCAAATTATGTTAGGCATCTGTTTGTGAATCTGTTCTACTTTAGATCTTACAAAACTGTCTTTGCTCCTTTTATTCCTAGTCCAAGCAAGTGTTATTGTGGAATCACTCCAAGCATACGTATTTTTGGACATGTTCATTACTGTGGATGCTTTGAGTAACAGTTCGGATAATAAACACGCTAGAGTTTTCCTATTCTTAATTGGATTAACGTTTGTCTTGCTTGCTACGATTATCACTTCCGACTCAAACTTCCCATATAACACGGCTGCGAACGCCTTTTCTGATCGGCAAATCCATGAATTTCCAGAGGATCGCTTAATGTGGCGCAATTTTATCTTGGAATTTTGATTTTTTCAACATCAGGAAAGTTTTTTATAAATTCCCACCATTCTGTTTTTATTTGATCATTCAGAATTTCATCCCAACTATAATGAGACAACCATAATTATTGAATGAACAATTTTGCGATTATTGTTGTCGGTGAAAACCACCCAAGTGGATCGAATATTCTTGCCAATATCGATAGTGCTTTTCTTTTTGTGACTTTTTCTGAGTTTTTCTTTTTCTGAGTTGTTGAAAGTAAACTCATCATCCAGTGGGTTCCACTTCAACCCTAACGTTTTTATTGTTTCCTTATTGTTGATCTCAAATGTTCCCATATCTCCTGAATTTGGTAAAGCTGCCTTAATCTCTTTGTTATTGGTTGCCCACTTACGGAGATGAAGTTCGTAACTATCCAACTCTTTAGCTATGTCTTTTTGAATCCTTATGCACTCAGAATTGCTGTCTGTTCCTGACATAAAATGATCCATGTAAAAGTCTACTTTTATTCTGTTTTTAATGGATTCGTTTATGCACTGCTCTGATATTTTCTGTAAGGATCTTGTGGCTAAAAAGGGTGCGGAGGCAGTACCGTAAGTTACAGTGGTCATTTGAAACTCTTTCATTGGGTCTTTATGATCTTCCCGCCAAAGAATTCTTAAGTAGTCCTGATCCTCTTCTGTAATTTTAATTTGCCTATACATTTTTTCTATGTCTTCAGTGATGACATATTTCCAGTTCCGCCATTTCATTATTATTTCTAATATTTTATTTTCAATATAGGGTCCTGTTAATTGTATGTGGTTTAGACTTTTGTTGTTTGAGGTTTTTGCGTCAAATACTGCTCTCAGTTTTGTGGTCAAGCTATCTTCTCGAATTACTGGTTGGTGTGGCATGTAATATTTACCTGAACCTGGTTTCTCTGACTCCTGCATATGACCCATTTTTAAGTATTCCTCCATAAACTTCACATACAGCTCTTTTAAATTTGGGTCGGCTTTAAATCTTTTTTCTAGGCTTAACATCCTTGCCATTGCTCTTTTTTTAGTGTCCCCCAAACTTTTGTCTTCGAAAAGCTTCATATATATATCGTTCTCGCTGAGTTCTTTTTCAACTGGAATCTCTTCCATTTCCCAAAACTTTTCCAAATTTATTGTTGCTGCTGTTTTAATCATCTGGTTGCCTTTAATTTTAACAGGACCTGACAAAATCAAACCCAATTCCGAGCATTGAGCCAACATTGTTCCTTCTTGTTTTGAACCTTCCTTAACTATTTTGGGCATTAAATCAGATCCAATTAAGATTAAGATTAAGATGTCCGCTAGCATCTCATTCTTACAGATATCTTTCTCGTACTCTAAAGAATTTTGAGGTTGCGGATTCACTACTTTTTGCATGACCAATGCCTCAATGTTATACCTGGCATTACTTGGAAATCTAGGCCGAATCTCAAGATTTAGAGTTGATTTTGATACTCCAACTACACAGTCTCCTATTCCAAATATTTTGTTTTACTTCTTTTTTCTTGGCAAATGCAATATTTGAGCTGCTACTTCTGAAATGGCTTTAATTTGTGACCCCTGATCAATAAGAGCCCTCATCAATTTCCAATCTCCTGTATTTGTCCTAACTTCTGTTTGTGCTGTTGCAAGTAATGTTGTAACTGACGAGTTTTTGGTCATTAGAGTTGATTTTTGCTCTTCTTGGTTTAATAATGTATGATGTTTACTTGTACAATGATTGCAAGGCTTGAGAGGGGCTGAACACTTTTCAAAATATTTGTGCCCCAAGCATTTAAAACAGCATTTAAGATTTCGCGCCGTTTCCTTTCTATCTTGGACTGATAATGCTGCAAACTTATAGCAATTTATGATCTTATGACCGTTAATATTGCACATGGCACAAACATCAAGATTGTATTCTTTTTTCTTAGTCGTTTTTTGTTAACTGGTACTTGCAAGGTTTTAATGGCCTGCAGGTGTTGTTCCAGAAATTCGAACACATCGTCTAATCTTTGTATTTCTTTTAATTTCCTGGTCGTTTGCTCATACTGTTGCAGTCCCTTCCTGTCGAATTTTCTTAGGATTATGCGCGCTAAGAAAATCTCGGCATCTCCTACACTTACTTCCATGCCTTTTATTATGTGTACGCATTCTCTAGAGGTATCGAGCAGTTGTTGTACTCTTCTCTATCTCACTGTTTATTGTTGGTCTATCCAAAAATTTATCAAACAGGTTTAAAAATAGATGTCTTCTGTTTTCGGATCTTTCTTTCAGAATTTTTGGGGCTATTTCATAATTTTCTTCCGATATCAGCAAGTGCTGTATTAGCTTCTCCTTTAACTAAATCTTATAGTCTTATTAATTTTTCCTTTCCTCCTAACGTTTCGTCATTATCGATTAGATTCGAAAACGTATCGAAAAAGGCGGACCAAGATGATTTCCATTTTCCCATGCCGAGTTGGATGGGTTCGCTATTTTTTTCGAGCTTATCTCACTTAAAACTTTATTTGTTGTATCAACCTGTGCATTAAAGGTGTTTGACGTAAAATAATCTGTACCAGTAAATCTTTTTTGGTATTCTATTAATATGGCGTGCTGAGACTCAAATTTTGGCCATATTTGTTTTACCTGAGACCTATGGCTGTCATCTCCTATTAATTCTGCCTCATTAAGTGAGCACCGCTGCCAATTGGTCCCTGGTTAGAGTCATTTTAATATTTTTTGATTTTCCTTTTATTATTGATTTAAATTGTCTTGTCAAAACATTCATCTAAACAAAAAATAAATTTTTTTACTTAATTTGGCTTAAACATAGTTTTTATTATGACTGTTTAACGACCTTTATACTCTTAACTTGCAGTTTTTACTGGCTCGGGGTCTTGCTATGTTATTGACATAACTTTAAACCGAGGCACACAACACAACAAAGGAGGCATCAGGTTGATCGGACGACGTTTCATGAGGGACCAACCTCACTCATCAGCGATCTTGAGCCTGAAATGTCTGTCCAAACAGCAGTCTCTCCATGCCCGCGACGGCAAAAATGTTTGGGAATTCCAAAGGCAGCTCTGCGCGCAAAACACCAAAAAGACAGCTTAAGACAGCCATTCCCCTTTGTAAGTGTGTGGCCTTCGTTTTGGACTTTGGACTCAGTGTGCAACCAACGGCCGCCGCTCTGGAACAAAAGACCAAAAATGTTTTTGTATTTTTTTTTTTAAATTCACAATTAATATGAAAATTTGTTTCCTTACTCTTTTCTATTGTTTCATTATACAATTTTGAGTTTTTGTTCTTTAGTGTTTTTGTTTATGCAACAGCGAAATACGCATTTTGTTGAAGCGGTGCCACATGGGCACTCTACTTTTTATTTATTTATATTTGTTAATTTTTTGTTTTGTTTAATAATCTTACTTAGCTCTTCCTCTATTTCTATAACCTTGTCCCAATATTTGCAGGCCACTTGGTATGGTGGTGGTGGTGTGGCGTTAATTCTCTCCAGGAGTGCTGCCCTTCTTCGCCGTAGTCCCGCCTGTTTTCCGCCTCTCCTTCTTGGGTTGGTGATTACTGGGATCTGCGTTTGTTTCGCCTCCTTCTCTTCCTTCTTCCTTCTCTCAGATTGAAGGATGGGTTGCCTCTTCTTGTATTCCGCGATTGTAAGCGGCTTTGGTCCCTCGGTTGAGTTCCGCCGGATCTCTTCCCTGATCCGTTATTGCGTCTCGTTTGTTGGCAACTATGCAGGTCGCCTTGAAACCTCCTTACGCAGGATATTTCCTTACGTTTGGCAGGTCGGGGCCTTTTTTTTTGTGACAACTATAAAGGTTGCCCTTAAACCTTCCTACGCAGGATATTTCCTAACGTTTGGTAGGTCAATGTGACTGAAGGATCCTTTCTTTTGAACACTTCCTTAGGTTTTTTCCTCGTTTTGTATTAACTCGGAATACCTCTTTTTCGACCTGAGCAAATGCCGTTTAATTTAGCACGTTTTCCTTTTCAGGGACGAAGGACCAATGAATAAAACACAATATTATTGCGAGTGACCCAATTCAGCTCAACTAGGAGATATTGTCATGAATGAATTTTTATTGAGTTCTTCTTTTGTTTTTATACTATTTTAGGATAGATATTACGCAACATTTTGAATTGCCCCCCCAACATTTACAATATACATATGTTGCTATGGTGCTATTATTGCTTACAGATGTGATATTACGAGGGATGATTTGTGTTGTAGACCCATGCACTGAATGCACAGATTATCAATACATTGGTATTCTTACATGCTATGTCCTCTGCACTTGTGTTCAAACTTAAGCAGAGTTCAAAGTAAATCAGCTTGTTTTGTGTGGCTATTTTCAGGTGACAAGAGCATTTGACTTCCAAGCAGGTACCTGGATTCAAATGCCCTTGTTCAAATATCTTTGAACATAAACCATAGGTAAATTTTGGTTCGAACCCACAAACCGGAGCTCCGAAAATTTTTTGGGCTTGCATCCCTGATTTTTATCTAATACTGCATAGCCATGCAAGGGAAACGTCAGTATTCATTTAAAATTCTGTTGACAGTATAAAGAACGAAGTATCTGCTCTGTGGCCAATCCCTGTCGAAACTAAAGAAGAAAATGTCGTCCGGATTGGATTTCAATGATTGGTTGGTGAAAATGTCTTGAAAGACATTACAAAAACCAAATCAACTCTGACCCGTTACCGTTATCGTTATTGTTTATACTATCCTTACAAACCAAGTTTAAAGCCAATCGAATGAAATTGGTTTTTGGCTGCTGACCTGATGTCAAATTTTCCAACATCAGAAATTTACATTACAAATTATTTCACTTACTATCTTTACAAACCGAAATTCAAGTCATTCGTATGAAAAATAGAATTTTGCATATCGAATTCCCGGGTATTTTCCATGCGGGCAGATTTTCCGAAATCGGGAAAATACGTGTCCAATTATTTCGTAAGTAAAAGTAGCTAGTAAGCTTGTCAAGATGACACAGCCACAAAGGGCCAAAGCCGAGCCTCTCTCAATCTCTTGGCTTGTGCGCTTCTAATTTTAGCACAAGAGAACGGGACCTACAGTTTAACGCCGAATCCAAACGGCAGTTTGGGAAGCTTTTTCATGGCTAATTACTGCAATGCTGGCGCCAACAGCAAAGAGGTGTGGCCGGGTCTAAAGTTTTATTCAAAGAAAAAAACTTTTTAATTAGATGTTCCGAGGCGGGATCGAACCCAGTACCTCATGCACAGCGATCGCGCGCTCTAGCCGCTGAGCCACCTGGCCACAACATTATTTCGTATACTTCGCTTATAAACCCAGTTTCAAGTCAATCGGATGAAAAAATTACCCCTACAAACTTTTCCGACGCTTTTCCGGGAATTATCCGACCCTACGCTTGAATTTTCAAACATCGGAAAATCGCATTTCTATGTATTTCACTTACTGTCCTCACAAACCGAATTTCAAGTCAATCGGATGAAAAATAGATTTATGCATATAGAACTTCCCGAGAATTTTCCTTGTGGGTGGGTTTTCCAAAATCGGGAAAATACGTGTCCAATTATTGCGCATACTATGCTTACAAACCGAATTTTCCAAAACCCCGTCTTAGTACGCACTTTCACCACATAACTCTTACCGTTTAGGCTGTGCGATGGTCACCAGTCAGTCAGTCAGGTTGAACTGTTTTATGTAAGTATATAGATATACAGATGAGCAATATGAATTCTGTTTCAATACTAAGGCAGGGACTCGAAAAATGCGATAATAAAAAAGGACTAATTTTCATGTTATCGTCTATATCGGGTAGTTGTTATCCAATTAAATTCACTTTTTGAGCTTTTGCAAAGGAATCGATTATTACGCTGAAATACAACTGCCTTGCTAACTCGGACTCCAAACATAAAATCGATAGACCAGTTAGACGCTTTTGTGTAGAATAAGATCTGTGGAAGTTTTTGACTCGCGATAAAACACTGAAGAAGCGTTGTCCACTAGCGACAATGACAGGGAGAACACAAAAAAATTCTCAAAGAATCGCAGACATTTGTAAAAAGATTCTGAAGGATTTTTGACTACAGAGCGTTGAGCAATCCGAATGGAGGTTCTTTTCTAAATTATCTACACATATATGTTTGAGGTGGACGATTTCATCTTTCAATCCTTCGAAAATATCAGCTTCGTACTTCCTAGTAAATTCTTCGGCAGACATCTGGAGAGTATCTTTATCCAACGTGGTGAATTTCCATAAAAAAGAGAACACTTCATTAAAATTTTTTACTGCTTTGAATCTTTTCGTCATTCCTGCAATGACCGAATCGATGATGCTGTGGAAAGTGCTGGTCTTGAATTTTTCTTCTTCAGAATCGATGTCGATTCCTGGACTTGCGTCATCATCCACAAATACTTTTGCATGATTTCTTTTGCGAATTTCCCAGCAGTCGATCAATGGAATATTATATTTGCCCAAAGTTCCTAGGATCAGCTTCGCGATACCTCGACCAGTTTTTTATTACAATCAGCAAAGGTCAGGAATCTTTCTTTGATTGTAAACGTCCTTTCTTTTTCATCAAAACGAAGGAAGCGCAGCACAAAAGTTGATTGTTCCACATACGAAGAATCAGGCGTTGAGTCAACAATCAAAGCATAATATTTTGAATCTTCTCGTTCTTCAAAATTTCAGCCGCTACATGTCGGGCACACAGTTCTGTGGGATGTAGTTTGCTCACGAGTTGCAAGCATGCCCATCTCTAATAATCTTACGAATCCCTAGACAAAAACGTAAACATTAAGCAGTACGACAAGAGAGCGACGAAAAGACGCCAGAGAACGTGAACGACGATCGGCAGCAGCAAGACGGCCAGCAGTCCAGAGAGAGTTGTACCGTGGCTGCCGACTAAGAAAGACGTGTACTCGAAACGCTGAGTCGAGTAAAAGTCGAGTGACATCGGAATGCCGTGCCGATTGAGCTAAGACGATTAACTAAAGACGAATTTTACGTACAGTTCTATAAATTCATTTTGGATTTCATAGGACAGATAGTGGACTTGCAGGCGATGATGATTGTGGGGAATCCTTGACCTTCTGCAAATAATCACGTAACTCAGGACCGTAGTGACTAATCATCTTCAAAGCTCCAAAAAACTTCCCGTTGTCTGATTAGATGACTATCTCCCCTTAAAGCCAGGCCTCTTTCGCCCAAAATCAAAATTGTGTCCAGAACTCTTATCAAAATTGCTTTCCATTTCTTCGCTTCATTTGCTACTTGAGTGTACAACAATGCATCAACTGAAGAGTCGTTTTCAAGTCTTCTTTCGAGAGCACGCCACTTGACGTACCATGGAATTTTGTACGAATAATTGCTTTAAAAAATATGAAAAGCAATAAGGAAGCACTTTAATCAGAAAAAAAAACAATGACATAAATCTACTATAAGTTCTTAAAGATATAAGCAAAAATATGTGCTGTCGTAACGTAACAAAAAACGGAAGTGCTTTCTGGCTAGTATTACAAAGTGGTAAATATCTGTGAATTGGGAAAAAAACTTTTTTTTAAGGACTTAAAATAAAGATAATTCTGCAAGTTAACATATTCAAAAATCTTTTCTCGACCCTACCCTTGCAGAGGGTGTTACGAAATTGTCCCGATGTTTGTAACGCATAGAAGGAAGCATCTCCGACCACATAAAATATATATATTCTTGATCAGCATGACGAGCTGAGTTGATTTAGCCTTGTCCGTCCCTACCGTTGGCATATATTTATTTTATATACTTTTACACAATTCTTCAAAATTTTGTCAAAATCGGGTGATTATAGCATATAGCCGCAGTATGAATGATCGGACAAAAAGAAGTTATAGTGAGAAAAACTTTTTTGTTTTAATTGGGATCGCCTCAAAATTTCCACCATATTTAGTCGAAATCGGGCATCTATAAAGTATAGCTCCCATAGAAAAGTTAGGTCCGAAAAGAAGTCTTATTTAGAAAAAAAGGGGAAAGTTAAGTTCGGCTCGGCCGAAGTTTTGTATACTCCTACAGCTTCCATTGAACACAAAAAAGATTTTATACCCTTGCAGAGGGTATTATTAAATTGTCCGGATGTTTGTAACGCATAGAAGGAAGCATCTCCGACCACATAAAGTATATATACGAGGTGTGTTCAAAAAGTATCGCGAATTTTGTGCTTTTTCAAAAAATTTTTATGTATTCATGAATATCTATTTTGTCCCCTTCAAAGTAATCCCCATGAGATATTATACACTTGTGCCAACGGTTTTTCCAATCTTCGAAGCACTTCAAAAAACCATTTTTTTTATCTTGTTCAGCTCCTCCTTCGATGCCGTCTTTATCTTGTCAAGCGTAGCGTAACGTCGTCCTTTCATGGGCCTCTTCAGTTTAGGGAACAAGAAAAAGTCACAGGGGGCCAGATCTGGGGAATACGGTGGCTGCGGCATCATTAGTGTGTTGTTTTTGGCCAAAAAGTCGCGCACAAGAAACGATGTGTGAGCAGGGGCGTTATCGTGGTGCAAAAGCCAATTTTTGTTCTTCCACAAATCCGGGCGTTTCTGGCGGATTGCTTCGCGCAAATTGCGCATAGCCTGCAGGTAATATTCCTTATTGACCGTTCTTCCCTGTGGCAAGAACTCATGATGCACTACGCCCCTGCAATCGAAGAAAACTGTCTGCAAAACTTTCACATTCGACCGAACTTGGTGCGCTTTTTTCGGTCTTGGTTCGAGCGGCAGCTTCCATTGAGATGATTGAGCTTTGGTTTCCACGTCATAACCATAAACCCACGATTCGTCACCAGTTATGACCCTCTGGAGCAAATTTGGGTCGTCGCGGACAGAGTTTAACATCTCATTAGCAATGTTCATGCGATGCTGTTTTTGGTCGCAATTGAGCAATTTTGGTACGAATTTCGCGGCGACCCGTCTCATGCCCAAATCATTGATAAAAATCGAATGGCACGAGCCAATCGATATGTTTAGGTCCTCAGCAACTTCTCTAACGGTGATTCGACGATTGGCCAATACCATTTTCTCCACTTCATTAATTTTTCGTCTGTTGTTGAAGTGCTCGGGCGTCCGGCACGCTCTTCGTCGTTCACATCTTCTCGGCCTTCTGAGAACATTTTGTACCACCGATAAACGTTGCTTCGGTCCAAGGTAGCTTCTCCGTATGCCACAGTCAACATTCAGAATGCATCCGCGCACTTAATTTCGTTTTTCACACAAAATTTGATACAGGTTCTTTGATCCATTTTTTTGAATAGGTAAAAATCGAAGACGATCCAAAACACGTGCAAGCAAAGCAGCTGTCAACAATTAAGTGAACATTCAAAATGGCCGAGCTTGTCGGCATAAGTGAGACACATGAGTACCAACATAACGCCACAAAAAAATCGAAATTCGAATATACGTAACCCGCGAAAATCCAAAATTCGTGATACTTTTTGAACACACCTCGTATTCTTGATCAGCATGACGAGCTGCTTGTCTGTCTGTTTGTCCGTCTGTTTCTATGCTATCTCCTCCGTCAGCTTTAAAGCTATCCTTACCAAACTTTGCAAGCAGTCTTTTGGTGTTTTTGTCGGAACCGGCCGGATCGGAAGACTATAGCATATAGCTGTCATAGGAACGATTGGTCAAAAAACTAGTTTTTGAAAAAACTTTTTTGTTTTCAATTAACACGCTTCTAAACTTCGTATTTCTTAGTATATTATGCTTTTCCATGATCCCACAAAATTTGGTCCAAATCAGACTTCTATATAGTATAGCTGTCATAGAAAAGTGTAGTCTGAAAAGTAGTCTTAGTTAGAAAAACTTTTTTGCTTTCCTTGGAAATGTCCTCAAAACTGACATGTACTTGTTTTATATGATCCGTCACGATTCTACAAAGTTTGGTCAAAATCGGATGACTATAGCATTTAGCTGATCGGTCGAAAAGGAAGTTCTAAAGAGAAAAATTTTTTTGTTTTTATGGGGAACGCCCCCAAATTTCGTAATTAAAAGTTTGCTATGCTTTCCCATGATTGCACTAAGTTTGGTCGAAATCGGACATCTATATAGTATAGCTCCCGTAGAAAAGTAAGGTCGGCAGTAGTCTTATTTAGAAAAACAGACTGCAAGGGTATACAAAACTTCTGCCGAGCCGAAGTTAACTTTCCCCTATTTTTTCATTCATTTGAAATCATTAATGGAAATATTTATTAAAAGTTATTCTTTTTCTTGTTCTTGTAAGGTATGCTTTTTTGGCTTTTAGCTGTTGTGATACAGCTCTGTGGGCTTTCTCGCATCCTATACGAAATCGTAGCCGAACAAATCTGAAAAGAGATGTAATAAATGTTATATATGTAAAAGCTGTTATAAATAAATAAAAAAAAAACGGAATATTTACCAGGGAATGTTTTATTAAATATTAATAATTCCTTAAATACTTGTTCATATGTTTAATGATCATATATATTATTTTTCACAATTATTTTTATTAAACACCAACAGAACTTACCAACCGTTCACTTCGACGACCAATCGTGTTGTGGCCAAAGTTTTCTAGAACAATTTTTCGTCTCAGTTATAATTTACGTTAGGCCTAATTGCAGGAATGCAGTGTCAGAGATAAAGACGTCGGCAGTTATTTTACTTCGACTGTTTTGTTTGCCAATCCCAAACTTTTTTAGCTATTGCTACTGTAGCAATGAGTGACCAAATTATGCACAGATTGAAGTCCACGTAATTTTCAATCTAATTTGTATGTCACTTTGGTTTTAGGTACCACGTGTCCCTAAGTTATAAAACAACCACATATTACTCCTGAATCTATTCCCATAGAAACACTTCCATAATGGACTGAAAAGGAAGTATCGAAATCATATTGAATAGGCTGATTTGCTACTGGCTGGGGGGCTGATTTGCTAAGGGTCTCAGTAGAACTACTCTATCACGAAGTCTTTTAGTTAGCCTTAGGAACGACGAGAATGTGCTTAATTTTTAGTGACGAAGTGATTTACAATTGCCTGCTGACAGCCAATCAGTAGGCCTTGCAGTACCTCAAAACAAAATTCTGACCATCTTAGTAGGCTTTGATTTAAGGCAAAATTGACACCCCGTGACAAACCTTACACAATTGTTCAGAGGCTGGCAGGCACTAACGCTGGCCGGTTGTTTCTTCTGTTTTATTTTTTTTAATTTAATTTTATTTCTCAGCTTGAAATTGATTTTTTTCTTGCTCGTTTTGCTTACCTCACAGAGTTCTTTAAGTGCGAGTCTTCTCACAAAAATGCCAAGGGCAACGCTCATAGGAAAGTGTCATTTGATGTGGAGAAGTACTCAGGGTACTATAGGCCTTATCAAGTATGCTTTCATAGTCGGCCAGTTCTTGTTGCTTAAAGTTGTTCAAAAGATTGATGTCCGTATGACAAAAGTAAGGCAAATTACCTTCATCCAGAGCATCGCAAAAGCCCACCCAGTAGATTTATAAAGACAGATTCCAGTTCTTCATCTGGATTGAAATCGTCGCGTTGTATTTCACTGATAGCCAAGCTGACCAGAAGATAGGAACGCACCTTGAGCAGATCTTTTCGATTGCACAAGGCATGAAGTGGAATTATCGCATCTTTATACACTTGCCCACCATTGTGAAGTTCAGAGTTCTCATAATCGTAATTGCACAATTGAAAAGTGCATTTATCCGATCTGTTTGGTCGCGGTACATATCTGGGCACTGCATACCAATCCTCATCTTCGTTGTAAATCTTGACAGCTGGCACGAAGTCGATGAAGAACTCACCAGAGTTGGATGTGGCCTGTATGGTGTGACAAATGCCCTTTCTCTGATAACTAAGTTTGTAACGATCCGCATCGCCCCAGACGAGGCAGCCAAACGTTTCGAATTAATCATTTAGAACATTTTGTATCCAATCCTGTAAAATCGTACGCTTCAGATACCATCGATTATACAGCAGATCATTGGCCGTAAAATCGTCACATGGAGTATCGGAAAAATCCAGATGAGCTACACCCGGACGATAGGCATCTTCACGCACTATAATATCATTATAATAAGGAAAGTCCAATACAAGAAGAACATCATGTTCGTAGTCATCGACGAGATGAATCTGATGAGCAGAGCTTCCGAACTCGATGTCTCGACATATATTTCGAAAAGTGTCGTCCGCTGATTTCATTAATCCTTGAAATCACTGTGAAGACGTGGACTTCCCAAAAGGCGAAGACATGTTTATTTGGCAAAATAAACACAGTTTTGAATTTAACAAAAAATAAGTTTGAACAGTGAGCTCAGCTCCAACTTGCATCCGCACTAATCAACAGAACTTGACAAACTGATGAGATGGCACGACTTTTGCTGACTCCTTAAGATCTGGCCTGCAAATTGAGATCCCTGCTAGGGCAAGTGGATCCAACATCAGTAGCAACATAGCCAGTAATCCTGCCCAACAGCATGGACAAGCTAATTTTCAGACTTATGAGCCCCATACACAATTCGGAAGGATAGAGGCTGCAATAGTGTCGATAAATGCTAAAATAGATTCGCTCCAAGAAATGATGATAGAGCTAAAATCCAACAACGATTTTCTCAGGGAGCCGTGCATAAATCTGATGAGAGAATCTGGAATGCAAGAGGAGTTGCTAGCCATGTAGAAGAATTAAAGCAATTTCTCTTCCAACAACGAATCGACCAGATGCTCCTAACAGAAACATGGATTAAGCCCGGCACCTTCATATACACTAGTCGGCATACTTATTTTGACAAAAAATTTTTCATTATATCTTTGAAACAAAAAATCCTAAAATTTTAAAATTTTTATCGAATACCGGAATGAAAGTAAGCTTTCAATAAATCATGAGTAGTTCACAATCAGCTGCTTGGGTTAGAAAATATTAGTCACATTACCCAAACGGGGGTTGGCATAAGTACCATGACAAGATTTCAAAATTGATATATTCTCAGCACAGGATCTTAAAACTTAAAGAACGATGTATTCTTGACAAGTTTTTCATGCTGAACCGAATCTGAAGTTAGAAACTCCATATCTCTAATGAATTAACTGTAAATTAGGCATGAAAATCTAGAAAATGTCTAATTTGGTCGTTTTGCTTGGATCCAATGTGCTAGAAAAATGTTGTTTTTAAAAGTTTGATTTGTTCATGGTATGGTACTTATTTTTATCTGTTAAGTGTGATTAAAACCTTAATCATTTCATAAGATCTAAGTTCGTGAACGCTCTGCAAAGTATGGCCTATTTGCATGCAAATTTATATATATCGATTTTTTACAGTGTAGTTTTTAAAGCAAAATGCACCGTATACTTAAAAACTAAACTGGCGCTCAACTAAAATACAAATCTGGCAGATCGATAACGAACTTATATCTTATGAAATAAATAAAGCTTAAATCACATTTAAGAGATAAAAGTATGAACTATACAATGAGCAAATAAAATTAAAAAAAGAAAAAACATTTTTTCTAGCACATAGCAAAATGGCCAAATTAGACATTTTCTGCATTTTCATGCCTAATTTACAGTTAATCCATTAGAGATATGGAGTTTCTAACTTTAGATTCGGGTTCAGCATGAAAAACTTGTCTAGAATACATCATTCTTTAAGCTTTTAAGATCCTGTGCTGAGAATATATCAATTTTGAAATCTTGTGAAGGTACTTATGCCAACCTCCGTTTAGGTAATTCGATTAATATTATCTAACCCAAGCAGCTGATTGTGGACTACTTATGAATTATTGAAAGCGGACTTTCATACCGGTACTCGATAAAAATTTTAAAATTTTAGAATTTTTTGTTTCAAAGATATAATGAAAATGTTTTGAAATTTTTTTTGATGTTTATGAAAATTTTTTTGTCAAAATAATTATGCCGACTAGTGTACAAACGCATTGACGTTACCGAAGATACTTTGATACTTCGCAAAGCTCGTTAATGCAAGCATCTTTCCTAAAATTTAGAAAATTATTTTCTTGTTTTTAGGTAAAGACGAGCGAATCTTTTTTTTTAGGGAATTATTTTTTTGTTTTTAGGTAAAGACGAGTGCATCCTTTTTTCTTATTTTTAGGAATTTTTTTTCTCTCAATTTTAGGGCTTTATATTTTAAGAAAAACGAAAGAAAAACGATCGAACTAAAACTGAGCTGTTCGCAATTCCGAATCAGCGCATGCGCAGTGTTGATTGAAATTGTCAAGGCTGCGTTATGGCTGAATTAAAATTCGATAACGATTCGAACATTCATTCGAAGAGACAATCGATTTCTATTTCAATAGGAAGCGGGAAAACTATGACAGCCTAGATGTCCGATTTCGACAAAATTTGGTGGAATCATAGAAAAGCATAGTAAACGTTTCCACTTAAAACAAAAAAGTTTTTCTCACTAAAACTAGTTTTCCGACCGATCGTTCCTATGACAGCTATATGCTATAGTCATTCGATCGGGCCGGTTCCGACAAATATACTGCGTATTTGTACCAAAAAACTGCATGTAAAGTTTGGTGAGGATAGCTTTAAAACTGACGGAGGAGATAGCATAGAAACAGACAGATGGACAAACGGACGGACGGACAGACGGACAGGGCTAAATCAGCTTAGCTCGTCTTGCTGATCAAGAATATATATACTTTATGTGTTCGGAGATGCTTCCTTCAATGCGTTATAAACATCCGCACAATTTTATAATACCCTCTGCAAGGGTATAAAGATAATATAAATTGTAAGAAACCTGAAAAATATAATCTAAAGTTGACACAAGAGTCTTGAAAAAGACAATTATGTTTAATGATACCCTTGCAGTTGGTTTCAATGAAAATGTCATCAAAACTGACTTGTATTTTTTTATATGATCCCAAAAAAGTTTGGTCAAATCGGATGACTATAGCATATAGCTGCCATAGGAACGATCGGTCGAAAAAGAAGTTCAAGTGAGAAAATCTTTTTTGTTTTAATTGGGGTCGCCCCCAAATTTCGTAATTAACAGTTTGTTATGATTTTCCATAATTGCACTAAGTTTGGTCGCCTTATCAGCACGATGTCCGGGATGTGTCTCCAGGTGTTTCATCAACGTGATGCTAGCTGGAACTGTGATTAGGGTGGAAAGCTAATACTTCCAATTACTGGCCTTGGGGCTCAGCAATAAAACAATAAGGTTTACGGCAAGTGCCGGAGTACAATGAATATTTATTGTTGCGTTGGCAACCAATAGCAATACAAAACTAAATCTAGACTTGGAGACAACCAAACGCTGAAGGCAAAAGCTACAAAAAGGCAAACTACAAATACTTAAGCTACATGGATACTGCAGGCTCAGCATAAGTGATAACGCTGCTCTTGCAGCTAAGCAAGGTATCAGGTTACCGCGCTGGCCAGGGCACTGAACGTTGGTATTTGATGTGTCAGCGCTATGGGCGCGGGGGTCGCTCGAATAGTATAGTGCGCGAGGGTTACTTGTTAACTTATATATTTAGTATAGCTCCCATAGAAAAGTAAGGTCCGAAAAGAAGTTTTATCTAGAAAAGCAAACTGCAAGGGTATATAAAACTTCGGATGATCCGAAGTTAACTTTCCTCTATTTTTATACCCTTTTCCCATTAAAAATGGGATATGGGGGATCATGAAGTTGTGCAAAAGTATGTAACAGGTGGAAGGAAGCATTTGCGACCCTATAAAGTATACATATTCTTGATCAGCATTAACAGCCGAGTCGATTTAGCCCTGTCCGTCCGTCTGTCCGTCCGTCCGTATGAACGCGTCGATCTCAGAGACTATAAGAGATAGAGCCACAAATTTTTGAATGTAGGTAGGTGTATACCCGATTTAAATCGAGTTTGTTTCAGATTTGGAAAATTCCTCCTCCCCTTAAGCGCAAAAAACTGTCAGAGCCACAATTTTTAAGATAGATCTTCCAAACTTTATAGTAAGGCCCAATATCTATCTATTCTGAAAAGATCAATAAGATCGGACAAAAAACACCGAAGTTATAGGGGGGCCCCTTGCATTGTCAGTTACCGCGTTTGCGCGTGCGTGTGTGCGTATGTTAGAGTGTATGTGTGAGTGTGTGTATATGTGTATGAAAACACAAGAAGTCAAGGGAACAGGGTATTTTGTAGTCGGGGCACTCGACTACAGCTCGACTACTTGTTTCTTTTTTAGAAAGGGTAGAGTCATAAAAAAGGGTAATGTCATAAAAAAGGGGCAAAAAAACCCAAAAATGCAAGCAAATGCAGATCTATCCGGTTTAATGATACAAAAATTGCAGTATTGCGCACTTGTGTTGTAAGTTGTCCCAGCTCAGCCCTTTTTTCTAAAAAACAGGTAGATTCGACGCAACAGTTCGCGACCGCAATAACGTAATTTCGCCGTCTTTCGGTGCCTGAAAACACAGAAGTCAAGTGAATTCCAGAGTCATAAAAAACGGATAAAAACCCAAACGTGCAAGCATATGCAGATCTATCCGGTTTCATGGACAAAATTACAGTATTGCGCACTTCTGCTGCCTGTTAACACAGAAGTCAAGCGAATTCCATATTTGTAACGGCTTTTGTCATTTTTGGGTTTTTGGAGTTTATTACCTGGTCATAAAAAAGGACGGGCAAATAACGTTCTCTGAATGAATTTTGTATGTGTATAGCCTCTCAGTTTCCATCCTCTCGAGCCCACCAATTTCACCCCTCATTTTATGGCCTTTCTCTCTTACGTGGCCGGGTGGCTCAACGGCTAGTGTGCGCGACTGCTGTGCATGAGGTCGTGGGTTCGATCCCGCCTCGGAACATCTAATGAAAAGTTTTTTCTTTGAATAAACTTTACACCCGGTCACCCCTCTCTGCTGTTGGCGCCAGTTTTGTAGTAATTAGCCATGAAAAGCTTCTCAAACTGCCGTTCGGATTCGGCGTTAAACTGTAGGTCCCTTTATCTTGTGCTAAAATTAGAAGCGCACAAGCCAAGAGATTGAGAGAGGCTCGGCTTTGGCCCTTTGGGGCTGTGTCAACTTGACAAGCTAATTTTACTTTACTCTTACGCAATTATTGAATTTTTGGAGTACAACATGGAGTACGACATATGACATAGTCGCTAGGTTTTGATCAAACTTGGCCAAATTATTTGGAAGCATATAAAATTAACAAATGGCAAATTTGTAAAGGTTTTTATTGACAAGGAAAAAGTACTTCTAACAAAGACCACTTTTTGACTGTTTTTTCATATGGAAAAAACCCGCCTTAGTCGTCCGATTTAAAGTATCTTTGCAGAATCGGCATAGCTTATATGATATACTCATCCTATTTTAATTAAACTTTGTAGTATTGTGTTAAAGCATATAAATAATATTAATTCCAAAATTAAAGACGACACCATTAAAAAGAAAAAAGTTTTTCCTACTAAGACTAGTTTTCAGACCTAATTTTTCTATAGCAGCTAGACTATATAGCCGTCCGATTTTCATCTAAATTTGTGGAATGACGGTAAAGCATAAACAACTAATACTTACGAAGCTTGGAGACGTTTCTATTGAAATCAAAAAAGTTTTTGCCACTAGGATTAGTTTTTCGACCGATCGTTCCTATGACAGCTATATGCTATAGTCATCCGATTTTGACATAACTTTGTAGAACTGTGTGAAAGTATTTAAAATAAAGAACTGCCATTTTAAGGGCATTTCCATTGAAAAGGAAAAATGTTTTTCTAAGACTACTTTTCTGACCATACTTTTATATGACAGCTATACTATATTGATGTCCGATTTCGACCAAACTCACAGGAATCATGAAAAACCATAGCAAACTAAGAAGTACGAAGTATTTCCATTGAAAACAAAAAAGTTTTTCTCACAAGAACTAATTTTTCGACCGATCGATCCTTTGACATTTGCTATAGCTATAGTGATCCGATCTGGCTGGTTTCGACAAATGTGTACCGTAAATGTACTAAAAGATTTCGTGCAAAGTTTAGTGAAGATAGCTTTCAAACTGACGGAGGAGATTGCATAGAAACAGACGGACAGACGGACATCCGTACAATATATAATACCCTCTGCAAGGGTATAAAAATGCGACACTTTAAAGATGGATAACACAGTGTTACAAAAAAAAATCTAAACATACTTTTCACGAGACCCGGTACATATTGTAGGGCAGGTCGAGCATAGCATTTCCTCATACTCGGTTTCTTCCTAACACCCCCAAAATCTAAAGTTATGGCCCAAAAACAGCTTTTTGCATTTTTTAGTCATTTAAATAGAAATAGGTCGCGCATGGACTGTCTGATTTCTTATAGCCTTTGAAATTTCGATAGCGACGAGAGGAATTGAAAGTATGATAATCAATGGTTCGACACCTTTAGCTTGATGGCTAAGAAATGCGGGATACAGTTCTGCCATTTTCTCCTTTTTTTCGAAATGTCTACTTTGACCCCCACTGTTTTCACTATTTTATTCTATGCTATTTTTATACTCTGTACCAAAGGTACATAGAGTATAATAAGTTTGTGCAAAAGCCATGTCTGTCTGTCCGTATGAACGCACAGATCTCAGAGATGGTAAGAGATAGAGGTTTGACATGTATGGAACTTATGCTTCTTATACTTGCAGGCAGATCAAGTTTATTTTTAATTTTTGCCACGCCCCCTCCCGCCCCCGCAAATTGGAAAAAACGCCATATCTCCCACAGTTTTATAGATAGAAGGTTCGTTCCTTCTGTACACATAGTAATTAGGATTAATAATCGATCCGCCAAAGGAATGGTAGGATGGATGAATGGTTGTCGAGTTATAATGAAAACAAACAATTATGGGCAGCACCGGTCACAACGCACTTCACAGGTACAGAGTATGTTATAGTCGGGCTTGACCGACTTTCTTTCTTGTTTTTTAAGTTATTTATATAAGCCCATTTAATTCTCCGTTGAACAAAAGTTGGCCCAATGAATTTGGTTACCGTTGAACGAGGTTATTCTCGTTTTTCTGAGTACACATCGACAATCCAGTATTTTTTATTAGTTAGGGTATGCACTAGCTCTCGTAAAATGGTAAAGTGTAAATGGTACGACACACGAGCTACTGAGCGACCCCTTGTGATTTACTGTAGTAACTTTCAGGGCGATCTTTGTTTGTAAAAACCAGCCGTAATTCGGCCGAACTAATTTTTAACAAAAAATGTCACCTTTTTGTATGGCGAAGGCACACTTAACCGACTGCCTTAAGGCATATTTCAGTAAAGACAGCCTCTATGCCCTTGTGCAGCGACGGGCATGCCCTTGCTCTTTTTGCTCACATTGCTCCCACGAGTTATTTTAGGCAGCTCTCCCCACGCAGACGCATTAAAAATTGTATTCTCAAACAAGCTAGCCGAATTCGAAGCGAAAACAACAACAAATCTAGTGCATATCGGGGCGGCAAAGACGACTGTAAAAACAAATTCATGCAGTCTGTGTCTGGGTGGCCGATTTTGATGTCTGATCTCGACCAAACTTGGCGAAATCATGGATAGCGTAATACACTGTTCATTACGAAATTCGGAGGCGATCCCATTTAAAACAAAAAAGTTTTTCTCCTTAGAACTTCTTTTTCGTCCGATCATTCATACTGCAGCTATATTCTATAGTCATCCGATATTGATAAAACTTTGTAGAAATGTGTTAAAGTATATAAAATAAGAATATGCCAATAAAAATGAAGTTTTCATTAAAAACAAAAAAGTTTTTCTCACTCGAAATAGTTTTTCGACCGATCGTTTCTATGGCAGATATATGCTATAGTCATCCGATTTTGACCAAACTTAGTGAAACCACTAACTGACCAAACTTAGTCTCTCACTAGAACTAGTTTTTCGACCGATCGTTCCTAAGACAGCTATATGCTCTAGTGATCCGATCCGGCCGGTTCCGACAAATGTGCAGCGTATTTTGTACCAAAAGACTTCGTGCAAGGTTTGGTGAGTACGAGGTGTGTTCAAAAAGTATCGCGAATTTTGTGTTTTTACAAATATTATTTATTTATTCATGAATATCTATTTTGTCCCCTTCAAAGTAATCCCCATGAGATATTATACACTTGTGCCAACGGTTTTTCCAATCTTCGAAGCACTTCAAAAAATCATTTTTTTTTATCTTGTTCAGCTCCTCCTTCGATGCCGTCTTTATCTCGTCAAGCGTAGCGTAACGTCGTCCTTTCATGGGCCTCTTCAGTTTTGGGAACAAGAAAAAGTCACAGGGGGCCAGATCTGGGGAATACGGTGGCTGCGGCATCATTAGTGTGTGTGTTTTTTGGCCAAAAAGTCGCGCACAAGCAACGATGTGTGAGCAGGGGCGTTATCGTGGTGCAAAAGCCAATTTTTGTTCTTCCACAAACCCGGGCGTTTCTGGCGGATTGCTTCGCGCAAATTGCGCATAACTTGCAGATAATATTCCTTATTGACCGTTCTTCCCTGTGGCAAGAACTCATGATGCACCACGCCCCTGAAATCGAAAAAAACTGTCAGCAAAACTTTCACATTCGACCGAACTTGGCGGCAGCTTCCATTGAGATGATTGAGCTTTGGTTTCCACGTCATAACCATAATCCCACGATTCGTCACCAGTTATGACCCTCTGGAGCAAATTTGGGTCGTCGCGGACAGAGTTTAACATCTCATTAGCAATGTTCATGCGATGCTGTTTTTGGTCGCAATTGAGGTAAAAATCGAAGACGATCCAAAACACGTGCAAGCGAAGCAGCTGTCAACAATTAAGTGAACATTCAAAATGGCCGAGCTTGTCGGCATAAGTGAGAGACATGAGTGGCAACATAACGCCACAAAAAAATCGAAATTCGAATATACGTAACCCGCGAAAATTCAAAATTCGCGATACTTTTTGAACACACCTCGTATAGCTTTAAAACTGACGGAGGGGATAGCATAGAAACAGACAGACGGACGAACGGACAGACGGACAAGGCTAGTTTAACTCAGCTGGTCATGCTGATCAAGAATATATATACTTTATGTTGTCGGAGATGCTTCCTTCAATGCGTTACAAACATCCGCACAATTTTATAATACCCTCTGCAAGGGTATAAAAACAACAAAATGAAAATGCTAAGACAAAGGGTGCAACAAGCTTTGAGTAAGCGAACAATTGACTTGGCCCTTAAAGAAATAGACAATTAAAACAATGTTTGGAGTAGGTGATGGCGGCTCTTTAGGTCTTGTTACAGACAGAGTTTTATTGATTGTATTTTTTTGTGTTTTTATACCCTGTTCCCATTGAAAATGGGAAAAGGGGGATCATGAAGTTGTGCAAAAGTATGTAACAGGTAGAAGGAAACATTTGCGACCCTATAAAGTATATATATTCTTGATCAGCATCAACAGCCGAGTCGATTTAGCCCTGTCCGTCTGTCCGTCCGTCTGTCCGTATGAACGCGTGTTTCTCAGAGACTATAAGAGCTAGAGCCACAAATTTTTGCATGTAGGTTGGTGTATACCCGATTCACGAGTTTGTTTCAGATTTGGAAAATTCCTCCCCCTCCCCCTTTAAGCGCAAAAATCTGTCAGAGCCACAATTTTTAAGATAGACCTTCCAAATTTTACATATATCAAGTAAGGCCCAATATCTATATATTCTGAAAAGATCACTAAGATCGGACAATAAACACCGAAGCTATATACGAATCAATTTTGCTTGTGGGAGAGAGGGGGGGTCTTGCATTGTCAGTTATCGCGCGCGGCCGCATGCCATGCGTTTGTGTGTATGTTGGAGTGTGTGTATGTGTGAGTGTGTGTGTATGTTATGGAAAACAAACGAAATCAAGTGAACAGGGTATTTTGTAGTCGGGGCACTCGACTGCAGCTCCCTTACTTGTTAATAATGGGCAATTACATAGTCAAATTTTAGTAGGCTTTGACTTTCAAATCTTGTGAACTTTACAAACTCTCAACCACAATTCCATCATTCCACTTTAGCACTTGCTACTGTGCGGTGGGCTATAATTTTTCATCCTTATTTTTTCTTAAGGTTTTTGTTTTATTTATTTAGTATTTAGTTTTGCAAGTGCATCCAGTTGTAGGCATGCTCAAATCCAAGCGGTGGCACCTCTTCAGGGTCGAAGCGAAAAAAGTTGGTGCGCCAATCCCGACCGGCAAACCACAGGGAGTAGCATTTGAGAAGAACCGGGATGCAGTCGAAGGTTTGCTTGCCAATGTGTATGCGGACGCTGGCACCAAGATTCCCTGCCTACTGTTCGGCGGCTATCGACTCGAGACTTTTCTACGCTGTTTTGTTGACGAGCTCACCCGCTCCTTCGTAAAGTCAGTCTGTAAGACTTGTGAGCGACACATCTCCGCGCACGAAATTTTCTTGATTTACGAACTGAATTTTATTATAAAAAACAAAAAAGCAATTTATATTCCTTTTTTATATTTACTTAACTTGTTTTTTAAGATCAAAAACCATGTGTGTATACTAGCACGCACGTATGATTTGTTTTATTTGACACAAGCAAGCATATGTTTACTCCCCCCCCGCAAAATTTTGACACTGAAATAAGAAGTAGCAAGAGAGCGAGTGCGACTACCTTGTTAAGTATACCTTGGACGAGCTTGAAGTTGGGCTCTGAAACTCCAGTAATGGATGCCAGCTGGCGCAGGGGAACTATTGTAGACGGCAAATTCTGCTGGTTTGTATATTCTTCATCTGTGAATGTGGTCCACAGACGTATGCCTTCATGGAGTTCTTCAATTTGCTTCTTCAGTCCCTCAGGGGTGGGCTTCCTCGCTTCCTCTTTAAACATAATACCAGATGACCTCAAGTCGGGATGTACTGAAGGTACCTCAAAGATGTCTTCTGCTTGTGGTTGTTCTTGCTCTTGGTTTTTGGGATTTTGTGTGTTTTTGTCCATTTTGTTGTATTTAAATGAAAATGAAAATATTAATATCTGATATTCGTGATGTTGAAACAGAAATGCAAGAAAATCCCGAAATGCAAATAGCGGACATTGGTCAAATTATAAAGTCTTCGACATATGCAAGAGCAGCAGTTCCGAAAACAACGGCACGGAACAAGTAGTTTGATGCGACGCTACGGAGTGGTGTATTCAATGCTTTTAACAAGTATCGAAAATCTAACGATGCGGAACACAAATTGGAATATGTTGACCTTAAGAAAAGGTACGACACTCTGTGCAGCACAAAAAAGCAACAATACATTTAAACTCAGACTCAGACATACTCAGCAGCACTATGAAGGATTATTTCAGCACCCTTTTAAACACAACAGGAAATATAAATGGGATGCTCTACGCCTTGATGCTATATACGGACGATGAATTGGATAGCGACATAACAATAGAGGAAATAAAAAATATGCTACTCAAAGTATAAAGCAATAAGGCACCAGGTGAAGACAGAGACAGAGGTGAGACAAACGCCCCTGATGAACTATTATTAGAGTTGGCTATTTACAAGGAATCTGAATAGAGAACATCTAGACGACTCCTTTATAAAAAGCATAATTTTCCCTATACACAAAAAAGGGGACCCAAACAACGTCGGAAATTGCAGGGGTATCTCTTTCATGAGCTTTGAAGCAAAAATAATGATGGGTGTCCTGAAAGATAGTCTATCTGAATGGGTGAAAAAATATAAAAACTAAGCGAATATCAACTCGATTCCGAAAGAAGTACTCGACAACCGACAACATCTACAATCTTGCATCAATAGTCAAAATTAAGTTCGCAGAAAATAAGAAAAAGTACTTTTACTTTGTTGAGGCCGGGAGGCCAAACAAGGGATCAACATGACATGGGATAGTTTACTGAGCAAGCCAAACATAAACCTAACAGCAAAATGGAAACTTTTTCAAGCTGCTACCCGCGCAGTGCAAACATATGGCTCACAGGTATGTGGCAACTCGTTATTTGATGAAGTAGATGCGCTGCAACGACACTTTATCAAGAAAATACTGAGGCTACCTGCGAACACCCCGAACTACATATGTGCTGAACCTTGAAACCGGAGTAGAAGAGGCGTTCCACTATACATACAATTTGCTCCTAAGCTATATAAACAAAACTCTGTTTGAGTATGAACCCACCCGCTTACCGTACATACTGTCAAATCTAATCAAAAGACAAAAAATTTATTGGTACAACGATCCAGCTAGACACCTTTAAGCTTCTTATATCCAACTACCTGATGAAGTAAACAAAAAGGAATTGGAGCAAAATGTGTATCAACCTTCTAACACAAATGAAACTGAACAGGTCAAATCAATAAATACATAGTGCACAAGCCAGCGAAACTAGAATTTACAAATACCTTGCCTATATCAAGGGATCTGAATATTGCTGTGAAAACTTCACCCAGAAGCAAATACGTCGATAATTAAAGCTCGTGGAGGAAAATTCGTTCAATAATACCCGGTCAACATAATGCCACCTGTGTAATCTCAATGAAGATGAGACGATGCAACATTTGCACTCTACGACTTGCCGTAGAGATACAGCTTAGTCTTTCACAATTATTTCTTTACATTTGATTTGCTTATTGCATTTATGGGGGTTAAAATTAACAAAGTTTAATATGTATAATTTTTGTTTTTAAATTTTCAAACAATAATTTTAGGATGATCGTGGTTTAAAGTTGTTCATTTCATTGATTTAGAGGCCAGTGCAGGTCATCTCACTGGCCGGTGTATACAGGGGTCCCTTGCAATTTGGAGGGCACTTCTTCTTTGGTTTCTTTCCGTCTTCTTGGGGTTTGAGATTTTTTTAATATTGGTTATTGTTGTGCATAGTGCAGGTATGGTTTTCTTGTGAGTGTGGTTGTGTAATTTTTATACCCTGTTCCCATTGAAAATGGGAAAAGGGAGATCATGAAGTTGTGCAAAAGTATGTAACAGGTAGAAGGAAACATTTGCGACCCTATAAAGTATATATATTCTTGATCAGCATCAACAGCCGAGTCGATTTAGCCATGTCCGTCTGTCCGTCCGTCTGTCTGTCTGTCTGTCGTCCGTCCGTCTGTCTGTCTGTCCGTATGAACGCGTGTTTCTCAGAGACTATAAGAGCTAGAGCCACAAATTTTTGCATGTAGATAGGTGTATACCCGATTCAAAACTCCCCCTCCCCCCTTTAAGCGCAAAAATCTGTCAGAGCCACAATTTTTAAGATAGACCTTCCAAGGGTTTACACTTTCGAAAAATCGAACATTTCAAGAATATACTCTCAAAATTTTAAGTCGATCGGAGCAAAACTCTTGAAGTTATGGTCTATAGTTAGTCCCCTGTCCTTTAGCGCAGGTATATTTGTATGTATACTATACATTGTGAAATATTTTAAAACGAGAGACGAGCGTCAGTTTGTCGTTGTACGTTCGATCGTGCGCTTGTGATTTTACAATTTTGTCAAGAAATTTGGTGTAAAAAAATGCCGAGATTTAGTAAAGCTTCGAGAGATGGCCGAAAAAGTGCAAACACTTATTTGAAATTTTTTTCACTTTTTTAGCTCAAACTTTAAACGCGTTTTTCTCAAAACTACTTTTTCAAAGTCCGTGATCACTGTCATTTAAAAACTACTAAACCGATTCATTTGAAACTTGGTACACATTTTCTACATATAAAATACCTCCCCCCAACGTTTAGTAAAATTTTTTTTTTACATTAAGGGGGTTTCCCACCCACAAAATGGCGGAATTTTTCGTGGAAAATCGCAGTTTACACTTTAGATGGCCATCAAAAATTTTTAAATGAAAAAAAAAACAATCGGAGAACGTTGGGGGGAGGATTTGATAATACTTTGACTAAATTTTAATGGTTTTTGGTTTCAGATAATTTTCGACCGAGATACAGTGATCACCGCAAATTGTATTTTTTCAAAGACGTTCTGGGGCAAGCTCTGTCACCGGCTTGTTTTGCAATATTTCGACATGAAAAAATTACAGAATATAGTTAAAAGTATGCTTAATAATGTACAAAAGGTTTAAATAAATTTGATCAATCCATACTTTCAAAAAAAATTCATAAAAAAAGTGTTTTTTTTTACGCTGACCTTACCCCCCCCTTAACGCGACGCAGGGTCGTCACGTCCACCATGATTATCTCAAGCGAGCGCTTGACTGTGCTGCAGGAACTCAGCTTCTTGCCATTGTTGCGTCCCTTCAACATCAGCGTGCAGGTCAGCCGATCCACAATGAGGCACTGGGCATTGCGGATAAGCTTGGCGTCATAGCATTCTTTCAGCGCTTTGAATTGCCTTCCAGTTTTCTTTTTTATAATTTGCAGTTTTCTGGTGTGACCGCATATTTTTAAGACAAAAATCCCGAAAGGGCTCGATACTTATTACTTTTAACCGATTCTTTGAAAATTTGTACACATTTACTACTAATTTTTTAAACATACCCTTGGGCATGTTAAATTAGGTAATTTTTTCTCATGTGTTTTGTTGTTGCTTCGTAAACTTTTGGATTTACACTTTTACGCTTTGCCATTTTACGAGGGCTAGTGAATACCCTCAGTGTTTTTATATTTTGGGGTATGCTTTAACATGAATGCCCCTAAAAGTATAATATGATTTGTTTGGCGGCAAATTTAAATAATTCTTATCAAACCCCTAAAATGGAAATTTACGTATTGTTACCCTAGAAATATAAGTTATGCAAATCCAATAGAAAAGGTATGAAATGGTCCCAAAACCTCGATATTCGCAAATTTATACCGTTCATCAGATTGCAATGAAACATTGTGGAATTTTTGGACGAAGATTTCTCAGTTGAACAAAGGTGCGGAAGATGGTCCGAAAACCGCGAAATTGCAAAATCATCATATGAGTATTTATGAAATACGCTTTAATTGACGGCGAAATAGGAAATAAGATCGAACGTTCCAACAAACCGTTATATTTGCAAAATTTTACAGAGAGTTATATGAGTTTGTTTTTGATACTTAGATGTCAATCATAATAATCTAAACTCATATGAAAATTTGGCAAATTTCGCAATTTTTTTGATCGTTGGGTTTACTCCTCCTATTCACCTGTCTACAATTGTCTAATATCAAATCTTCAAATTTAGGCTCAATTGAAAGATTTGCAAATTCGCAACATTTTGGACCGATTAATCCACATCTTAAATTTGATAACGCCTGCATTGTAATCTGTTTTTGGATCATTTTATGAAACCTTCGCGGAATCATCTCCGAGATAGAGGTTCGACATTTATGGGTCATAAGCTTCTTTTATTTATAAGCAGATCAAATTTATTCTCAATTTTGGCCACTCCCCCTCCCAACCGCATATGGTATGCGATCCCGAGTTTTAAAGCAATGACCACTTGTTTTGGTGTTGAAAAAGTAGCTAGTTTCGGGCTTGTGATTTGCTGCGCGATGCCAAGTCATGGATCTCGAAAATAGCAAGCACACGTTGAGCAACGGTACTCTGACTCGTACTACGCACTTTTCATATGATTCCTTTCGAATATACAATTAAAAGCTTCAACAATTGCTTTATTTTGTTTTAGCAAATATCGCGGTTTTGGGACCACTTCATACCTTTGATGCAGGGTACAAAAATAGTCACTATTGCTTAATGCTATTGCATTCGCTAAACAAATATTTCTTGGGTAACATTATTCGGAGAATGCTAATCCTGGTTAAGAAATTGTGCAACATATACTTTAATTTCCTTTTTAGGTGTTTGGTAAGAATTATTTAAATTTTCCGCCAAACAAATCATATTCTACATAATAGGGTCATTTATGTTAAAACATACCCCAAAATGCAGGGATTAAAACCGAAACAACAACCGTTATTTTTAACCGGTATAACCTAATCAAACCGAAACCGTAACCGAAAAAAAAACTATTTTAAGTAGCCGTAACCGAAATGGATTTTATTTTGGTTAACCGTAACCGAAACAAAATAACCGGTTCCATTTCGGTTTTTAACATATTAAGAAACAAAAATATTTGTAGAATTTTATTGTCGTCTGTGGAAGTCTCAAATCACTTTTAAGGCGGCTGAAGAGGCCACAACAGAAATGCAGAAAGAAAATTTATTTTTTTGCAATTTTTACGCCATTTGGCTAAGCTGTCAATTTGAGCTAAAAACAAGAAAGAAAGTCGGTCAAGCCCGACTATAACATACTCTGTACTTGTGAAGTGCTGCCCATCACCGTTGCGACCGGTGCTGCCCATAATTGCGAACAAAACTATTTTTAAGAAGACGTGTATTAAAAAGTAACAGAATTAACTGATGCTTACACGAGCTTAAACACAACTGTGTCCGTTGAAATTGACGAAATTTATGTGTCTATGAATAACCTACAAACAGCGGGCCAAATGGAAAGAAACAATTGAGTCAAGAAATAGTTCAAACGTTGCATTACATGCAATTCTTAATGTTAAAAGATTGAGTTCTAGTATTGATATACTCAAAAGGTGGGAAGAAAATTCTTTTCAATACACAAAACTATATGAGTTATCGAAAGTAGTACTAGCAGTTCCTTGTACACAAGTAAGTGTCGAACGACTATTTTCTGGTATTAAAATAATGAATCCATTACGAAACTAATTGGACGCAAAAACTTTAAGCGCAATTATGATACTAAGATCAAATCCTACGTAATTTTCTTTTAAAACTAAAATGTATATTTAACCGGCTTGAAACCGGTAACCGAAATGATTTTTTGTAACCGAATCGTAACCGTACCGAAACAAAAAGAGATAACCGCAACCGAAACCGAAACAATTTGATTTTAATGACCGTGCTAAAATGTAAACACACTAAAAAAAAATACTGGATTGTCGATGTGCTTATACAGGGTGTCCAGAAACTTTTCGTCAGAACTTTAAAACATGATAGCTGTTATCAATATAAATACTTTTTTCTTTTAGACCATGTATCTAAGTCGCCCCGCTTTCGATTTATAGCGCGTACTCAACGTAAGAGAATTTCAGAGCAACACAAAGTATTACTCTCAATATTACACTACAAACTTTCCCTAAAGGCCTGTATCCAGCACTGCGGAAAATTCCTGCCAGGAATTTGCTATTTATTTTGAGTTTGTGGAACCCAAGTAAAATATTTTGGCCAAGTTCGAATTTAATTAAATTTAAACAAAATAACGTTTAACCAACTTCGGCCTACCATTGTAGATAGCGGATTATTATTGATTGAGCGGTCGGGTGTGATGACATCACACCTCGACATCAGCCACATTGGTCTCACAATTCGTTATAAATTATTGGGCCGAGGGCTGAGCAAGACTCTCCAGTGTGGCCCGTAAAAGAAATAAGACTCAATGGTTGGTAGCCAATTAAATGAAGTCTATTACATTTGAATACAAGATAAGAACAAGAGCTCAGCAGCCGGGTCAAAACCTTGGCAAAATGAATCTGCTGCATGTGTAGCAATAAGGAGAATGAAACTATTACAAAACAGAAACCGCTATTATATTTATATAAACATTATCTGGCGTTTGCTTTGTTTTCCACCCCCATTTGCCTCCATCTATACGCTCATCACATCCAAAATAATTGTCAACAATATATTCCTGAGCAGTGCAATAGCTGTTTTAGGTTCCACACACGCTTAAGAAACGCCGCTATCGATACGCCGCTATCTATACAATGTGTGGATTTTGGTCAAGTTGCAGGATACTAAACAAACGAAATCGTAAACAGAAAATTCCTGGCACAATTTTTATACCCTGTTCCCATTGAAAATGGGAAAAGGGGGATCATGAAGTTGTGCAAAAGTATGTAACAGGTAGAAGGAAACATTTGCGACCCTATAAAGTATATATATTCTTGATCAGCATCAACAGCCGAGTCGATTTAGCCCTGTCCGTCTGTCCGTCCGTCTGTCCGTCTGTCCGTCCGTCTGTCCGTATGAACGCGTGTTTCTCAGAGACTATAAGAGCTAGAGCCACAAATTTTTGCATGTAGATAGGTGTATACCCGATTCAATACGAGTTTGTTTCAGATTTGGAAAATTCCTCCCCCTCCCCCCTTTAAGCGCAAAAAACTGTCAGAGCCACAATTTTTAAGATAGACCTTCCAAACTTTGCATATATCAAGTAAGGCCCAATATCTATCTATTCTGAAAAGATCAACAAGATCGGACAACAAACACCGAAGTTATATACGAATCAATTTGGCTTGTGGGAGAGAGGGGGGGTTTCGCATTGTCAGTTATCGCGCGCGGCCGCATGCCATGCGTTTGTGTGTATGTTGGAGTGGTTGTATGTGTGAGTGTGTGTGTATGTAAAGAAAAAACACACGAAATCAAGGGAACAGGGTATTTTGTAGTCGGGGCACTCGACTTCAGCTCCCTTACTTGTTTTCATATGAACTTTGGCAGGAATTTTTTTGGTTTTGTGTTGCTGGATACCCGGCTTAAATTTGGAAAATGTCAATTAAATTCCATAAAATAATTTTTTTGAAAACTATTTCACAGAAATTTTTATTTAGAATAATAAACTGCATCAAAACTGCATTTTATTTTGAGACATAATAACTTGGAAACGAAGCCACTTAGACCCATGGTGTAAAAGAAAAAAATATTTATATTGATAACAGCTATCATGTTTTAAAGTTCTGACGAAAAGTTTCTGGACACCCTGTATAATAAAACTTAAAAAAAATCGCATAGAATAAAATAGTGAAACCAGTGGGGTGAAATGCCAGATCTGTACCCCGCATCTCTTAGCCATCAAGCTAAATCTGTCAAACCATTGATTATCATACTTTAGATTCGTTGCTATCGGAATTTCAAAGGCTATAAAAAATCAGATCAGTCCATGCGCGAGTTATTTCGATTTAAATGAGTAAAAAATGCAAGAAGAGGTTGGGGATTTTAGGAAGAAACCAAGTATGGGGCAATGCTACTCGCCCTGCTCAACAGCGTACGGCGTATTTTAAAAGTATATTTTCCCTGTAACAGGGTGTAAACTACCTTTGAAATAGCCAAAACAAAGAAAGAAATCAATCGAAAAAGATTATCAATTGAATGAATTTTAAGTCAACAGTAAAAATTATGCATATCAGAAATGGATTAACCGCCAACTGCGTTACGTGTTAAACTGTGATTGAATTTAACTGAAATACGAAACGTGCAAGAGCCGTTTAAGGGAGAAGAATGCATAATTCCACGAATTCTCTTTACTTCAACCGATTTGTCGATCCAGTTTAAAAGTATTCGGTTTTCAGTGAAACTTGCGTTTGCGATGACCGTAAACAAGTCACAAGGTCAGTCGCTAGAAGTGTGCGGCATGAATCTGAGAATGTTGTACTCTTCACACGGCCAGCTATATGTTGGGAAATCAATCACACTCTCCATTTATGCTACGTAGCAGAACCCACGATCTCTTGCACAGCAGTCACACACACTACCCGCTGTACCACTTTATTAATATTTATTAAGAGGTGGTACAGCCGCTTATTCCATGACAATATTTAGAGACATTTTTTACAGTCCTATGGACTGTGGTTCGGTGTGTATTGGCTTCTTTTCTGCAGATTTATTGTGTTTAGCCTAGATCAACCTGTTCATTTGTCTAGTGTCATTCAATCTATTGTTCCAGTTTGGTTTCCAACAATTTGTTTCACCAATCCTGCACAATTGGAAATTCATGTGAGATTATTCCTGAAAAATATCAAAATCTAAACAAAATGCAAGCCGAACTTAATAAGACAAAGCAGCAGCAACTTACGATATCCCAGTTGAGTCGTGCCCCGGTAGAGTGTCCTGTCAGTGGCTGTCATGTCGTGCAGTCCTCATTGGATATGTTCGGGCACATGGTGGAGCATCATCAGCCCCCGGGACAGAGCTTTTTGCATGTGGTGTACGGCGGAGAGCGCAGTGTGCTGGTCTTCAAGCCTGCCCAGGTGGTGAAGGGACGTACCATCTGTCTGGGTGTGTTGCTGTACGGTGGCAAACGGAATGATCCAACCACGTTGCCGGCCCGCCTTGGCCAGTGCCATGGCAGCCGGCTGCCCAAAGGCTCCAGTGGGGCACCCTATGCCGAGCATCTGCCGGTGATGCTGCTCATACGCCAGTGCTCGTTCTTCGAGTGGATGCAGGATGAAACGCTGAAGCTGTACGGGGACGAAGAGTCGGCCAATAGCTATGTGATTTGGACCCAGACGGTCGGCAGCACACAGACGTTGTATGTGACCCTGACGGCGTACAATCAGTTGATGAATCAATCGCGCGGTGCACTGCGTCGCGTGGCCAATGCGGGGTGTGTGGAGGAGAACAAGGTGCCGGGGTCGGCGCACTCGTTGTGGCTAACGCAAGGCGATGTGGACGAGCTCAATGACAAGGAGGCGAAGTGCATTAGTCTCGAGCTGATCCTGCACGAGCAGCCGTCTATCCATGCGCCGTTTGCTGCAGTACCAAAGTCCACTCAGGCAGAAGAAGAGCTAAAGCAGAAGCAACTGCAGACGCAGAAGTAACCTGGTGGCGGGGTAATTAAGTTTTTTACACACACACACGCTCACCCACATCTGTACTTACACTTGTGTGCTTTATATGTTCTCGCAAGAAAATCGCATTTACTTTACTCCTTAAAATTCATCTGCACCCTTCTCCCGGGCTTCAGAAGTTTCCCAGTATCACAACTTCGCTGCTGATTCGAATATCAAATAAATAAATCCTTCCTGTTGTGGCTGGTTACGCCACGCTGTTCCTCCCTTTGATGGGCGGCTGGTATTTGCAGAGTCGATCTCCAGATGGGTGGCTGGAAGATTACGTTGAAAGGTTGACTTCCCTCCTATACCAATGGCCTTGTGGCTCAATGGTGAATATTGATAAAAACGGCCTTGCCGGAGTTGCGGGATATGAGCCAACTGCTCTTTATTAAATCCAATTTCAAACAAAAAACTACATTGGTTGCCAGCCAAAGCTGAAGGCAAAAGTTAACAAAGGCAAAGCATAAACTCTTAAGCTACAAATAAAAACGCTGGCTCAACAAAAGTGATAACGCTGCTCTTGCGGCCAAGCAAGGGATCAGGTTACCACTTCAGCCAGGGCACTGAACGCTGGGATTCTCTACGTCAGCGTTATCAGTGCGGGTTAGCTCGCGTGGTCTTGTGTGCGAGGGTTACTCGTTAACTGCTCCCCCCTTGGAATTAAGACCGTCCTCGGTCGCGCTGATTTCCTTAATGACCTTTCGCATGTCTCTTGAGACTCGTCTTCTCAATACTAGCCAGAGCAGGAGAGAGCCACTGAAGACACCGCTGAGTATAGCACCGGCTACAAACCAAGTCTTGGGTGATCCAGCCGCTGTCACTTCCTCCTTGAATTTCTGGATAAGATGCAGGTTGTGGTTATTCATCCTATGAAGGAGTGGTATACTCGGAATGGAGTCATGTGAGGTGATGTTGACCAGAGGTGATCCAGCTATACCCGGGAACTTGTTCAGCTTCTCGCGTTGGTTCACATATTTTGTGTCGTTGATGATGGCGAAGTGGCTGAACGTGAGGAGAAACGTGCTGTTTGTGGTTATCTCCGGGCCATTGTCTGTGCTGACTCTCGCAGAGCACTCGTTGATAATGATAACCCCGTCGTCCACGAATGTAATGGGCGCTAGGTGTCTCGGTTGAGAGTGGCAAATGGCTGTGCTTCCCGCGTGCAAAGCTCGGGCGTATGTGTCATGTGGGGACGATTTACAGAATGTGGCGTACGTGGTATCAACGCAATCTGTTACTGCCAATGTGTCCTTGTCGCATTCCGCCACGATCTCTATGAGTAATTGCAAGAGTAATTGTGAGCATTAGGTTTTGGATTTCTATTATTAGCATTCTATTTCTTGCGAAAAGTGCTTCATATAAGTGAGGGGTATTAACTATTTCATTCTTTTTTGCCCTGATTATTTGATTTACAGTCTGTGAGCTGATTTATTTTTTTCTGTGTTTCCGAATTTATAATTACTTGCCTATTGTTAGAATCTATAAGTTGGGACTCGGACATCTTTATCTTCTCTAAGTCTGAAGCATCAGGGGTACTAGCTATCACCTTGAGTGCTGTACCTAGAAAATCTAAACTTCTTGCTATTCTATGATGGATCGCTAATGCAGAGAGGTTTCGGATGTGGTCGGTGTCAATATCTAATAATTTTCTCATGTGAGATTCAGGGAAAAATTTGGACAACTTTTCTGTTTCGTTTACTATGTTTAAGAGGTCTGTTAGGTTACTAGAATGTCTCATAAAGCTCTGCCGCTCCCACACCAACACATTACCCTCTATTACCGGGATGTACCTGGCGTGTGAATAATCGGTAATCTGAGAATTTGCTGCGGCAAGTATAAAAAGGAATACGCCCACGTACCTGTAAGATAAAGTGGACGTATGAGTGGGTGCGCGGGATGCTAATTACTAACTAGTGTGCTTGTGTCTCCCTATTTGAGGTTGTCCTTGTGGACCACCCTCCCCTTAACAAGAACAGACGTACCCCTGTCTGCCTGTGTCTTCGTCTCTGAGCATAATGGTGTCATTTTGTTACCCAATCGTTTGTTGTTCTTTAGGAAAACCCTTTCCCCTACATCAAATACCCTATTCTGTCTGCCTGGATTACACCTATTTAGGTTCGCCTGCTGCGCTTTGGCGATTTTTTCTTTGATCGACTGTCCAAGTTCTCTTGTCATTGCGTGTACTACTTCGATGGGTGTTTTATCAGTGACTGAATGGAACGACCTATTGTATTCTATCGTCGCCTTCATTATTAGTTCTGTTGTGTCATCAATTCTTTTATCGATTTTCAGGCACCTAGCTATCTCTATAAGAGTACTTTGGAAACGTTCAACCTGACCATTCGATGTGGTATGTAACGGAGGCGCGTTTACTAAGTCTATTCCATTCCCATTTTTAAGAAGAGTTGTTATCGTTTCCGATTTGAAGGTAGCCTCATTATCGCAATATATTGTCTTGGTGTCTGGGAAAATGTTTACCAGTTGCAGGATGGGCGCTTGTAAATCAATAATTGTGGGTGAGGCTATTGGCTGCACCACTGCAAATTTAGAAAACTTGTCAATGCAAGTTAGAAATTGTTTTTTATCTGTGGAGAATATATCAATGTGGAGCATTTCGCCAGTATACGATGGAATAGGTGTTAGCCCTAACTCTTGCTTTTTAGGATGCCTGTCATATTTAGCTTTTATGCAAACCTTGCAATTTACGAGAATTTTATTAGCCATTTTTGGGAAGTAGTAATCACGTATTACCTGCTTGACGTTTTCTTGCGCAGCCCTATGTGCACGATTGTGCTCGGTCACAAGAATTTCTACCTGCTCGTTTTTATCGGTAATATCTAAGACAAAATTTTTGCAATGCCAGATTTTCGACGCCGGAAAATTTGCTACGAGTTCATTCTGAAAGCTAGCCAGAATTGGGAGCTCGCAATGTATTGCGTTTACCACATTCGCGTTAATTATTTCTTTTAGCATCTCCAATAGCGAATCTTTGTCCGTGAAGCTTATTAAATGGCAAGTCTTACTGCCAAATAGAATTAAATCTCTTTTCAATGGAAATTGTGCAGCTTCTAGAACTATCTGGTTTCTGAAACAGTTGAGTGGTTTCTCAGTTGTTTCAATCGTGTATGTCAAAGACATTTCGCTATGGATAGTCGCCGCGTCTGACTGAATTTCGTTGTGCAATGCATTTACGTTTTGCCTGGAAAGGGCGTCTGCTACAAAATTCTCTTTCCCTGGCTTATATAAAATTTTCGCATTTTGTTCGTCAATGTACGCCTTCTATCTCTTGATTTTCGCATTTGTGTTCTTATCAGAAACTGAAAATGTGAGGGGCTGGTGATCGGTGAAAATTCTCGTATCTTTTTTGCCGTATAAGTAGTTGTGGAGTTGCCCTAGAGCCCACACAATGGCCAATAACTCCCTCTCATTTGTGGCATAGTTTTGTTCGAGATATCATGGTGATTGGTGTACCACCTTGGGATAGCACAGCTCCGATACCGTTTGCCGATGCATCGGTGGTTAAGTCAAATGGTTCTTTGAAATCTGGGTACATTAATGTAACGTCTTCTAACGCCAAAATGTCTCGTAGGCGTTCGAACGCAACTCGCTGAGTATCATTAAACTCAACTTGGACCTTTTTCGACATATGTTTGCTTCTATAGTAACTGGCCAAACCAAGTAATGACCTAATACCAAATAGGTTTTTACCTTTTCTGGATCGGTTTTTGCACCCCCTCTGGTTACTATGAAGCCTGTCATGTTTGCGTCTTCCAGACATTTCAATATGATCTCTACATGTTTGAGGTGTTCACTCTCATTCTTTGAAAACACTATAATATCGTCTGCGTAGACATAGCATATTTTTCCTATGTGTTCTCTTAGTACGTCGTCGATGGCTCTTTGGAAAATGCTTCCTGCATTTTTTAAGCCAAAGGTAGGCGGCAGAACTCATATTTTCCACCGTTTACTGAAAATGACGTCTTTTCACGATCATTCTCTGCGAGGTAAATCTGGTGATACCCCGACTTCAAGTCAAGGGTTGTAAAAAATTGTGCCTCTCCTAAGTTCGCAAGAATCATCGGAATGCTTGGCATCGGGTAACGATCAGGGACGGTCTTTTCATTCAACTTCCTGAAGTCAATTACTAGCCGTTTTTTCCTGTCACTGTTGGAATCTAATCCTATTTTGTCAACTACCCATGTCGGACTGTTGTACGGAGACCGTGATGGTCTAATGATACCATTTTTCAGCATCTGTTGAATTTCGTTGTTTACGAAATCTGTTACTCCCATAGGGTGCGGGTATAATTTTGAATATACCTCATTGTCACTCATTGTCAATTGTGCGTACGGTGGCAATGACTGAGGTGTTATAGGGCAATACCTCGTTAGAGGTCGAAAACACCTTTTTCTTCCTTTTTATCATATTTTTGAATTCTTTTTTGACAGAGTTCGGTACTGGTATGACGTCCACGTTAGTGAAACTAACTACATCGCAATACATGAATTTAAGTGGCTCAGATTTCCCGCTGTACTCTACTGTCAATGTATGAGGGTTTAATGACAAAGTCAAAGCCAATTATGGCATCAAATGGGTTTAGCGTGTCTAGCAGAAAGAATGGGGTCGCTTTACCAAAAATTTTAATTATGGTTTTCTCTTTAATTTTGCTGGATCCATGTATGGAATTTACAGCAAAAGATTTGTCCACCGGAATTATATTTCGTAGCTCCTTTACGGGCTCAATACAATTTAACGGCGACCCTGTGTCGATCAAAATTTTTATTGTTCT